>VZTL01047510.1:47764-65200 GCA_013400535.1 Scopus umbretta
ACATTTACAGTCGCGTCCCCCCCCCCCCCCCCCCTTTCAGGCTTCAAAAGTCCATGGTTCTTTTGAAGTTAACAAACCTGGAATGCTTCTGGGCATAAATGGATTTGGACTAAGACCTGGGGCAATACGGTCGCTCGTAACTAGCTGCTGTTCTTCACGCACTTTCAAGAAGCAGAAAACCAAAGTGGTATTTTAGCACTCTTATCTCCCCACCTCCTGAAACCAGCTGCTATCACATTGGTGGGCGTGCGTCATCTTTACTGGAAAGTTGCCCAGCCTGGATGGAGGATTTTAGAGGGGAGGTATCCAGCCTATCTCAGGTGTAGGAAGAGGTATGCTCACTGTCACTCCTGTCTCCTTACTCCCATGTTCAAAAACAAAGAGAGAGTGCAAGCACAGCTGAGTCTTACAGTCCTGCCTGACTGAAAAGTAGAGAGTAGCCATTTACAGCACAAATTACTAAGCACGGCCTGCTCCTCAGCTAACAACACAGAGCAGCACACAGAGCACTTCAGAGGCGATGCAAATGGCCTAAATAGCATCCGGCGAGATGAGGAGTCACATTCATTCACTGAATGGGATAATCCTGTACTTAAGCAGGCTGCACAAGGTACAGGTACCTGTTAGAGAGGAACGACCTGCCAGCACACAGCCCTACCACCCTGCCGGGACTCAGGCTGTTTCAGGCGGCAGCGCCGTACCAGGGAAGCTCAACGATGCGATGTGCCCGCAGCCGTGTGAACCGGGCAGGCAAGAAATCCAGAAAGCAGGGTCCCAAGTCCAAAGATCTATTTTTCCAATGTTACATACAGCCTAGGTATCTGCAAGGACAGATTCATTTTGGCTTATGATTTCTAGGCTAGCAAAGCTTTGTCTGCCTGGGACTACAGAACAATCCCCCGTGCTGAAATGGGGCAAGGGCCTGGCTAATTTGAAATTTCTAACAAAATCTCAGCGCGAGAGTTAAAATGTCAGCCTGTAACCGTTTCGCTAGTGATCACCTAGCAGCCAGCAAACACGTTTGACCCATTCCACAACACCCTGTCACCCAACTCAATCCTTCACGTGCTTCAGCTTTTCTCATCAAGCGCCAATCCAGATACGAGCATACAAGGGACAAAATTAACCTCACTCCATGCAAAGCAGAAGGTGCCACCGTGCAGATTTAACAAAACATTTACAATTTTGCACCAGCTTCTCCACCATTTTTCAATTAGGCTGGAGCTCAGTGACGCTCCTGGCCACAGAGGCTGGGACGCGGCTGGTGCAGGGCACAGCACCCTGCGCTCCGCAGGGCCTCTCCGCGCCCGCTGCCTGGAACAAAGCACCGAGCCAGAAAACCTCTGCAACCCCCCCCAAAAAGACAGTTTGTTGCAACCACCAATTCCCCTTAGGAAAGGGACAAAGAGTAACTTTCAGGAGAATCTGAAAGCACCTGATAAGTGCGTTAACAAGCCAACAGTAACATGATTTCTCAGTGCTTGCGTCTGAAGGGATAGAAGGCTAAAGGTGAAGAGGGTTAGCTAAAGCAGAAGAAACCTTCTCCATCCCTCCAGCCAACAATCGCCTAACGGAAAATGCCTAAAGTAGCAACCCTTTTGACTGCTGAAAAGGAAAAAAAACCAAAGTTTGTTTGGGGTTTTTTTTAAGTTTTTTTTTTTTAAATATTTAAAAAAAAAAAAATTAAAAATTGATTTTTTTTAAAAAAAAACAAAGTTTGGGTTTTTTTCCACTCAACATTCTAATATCTTTTTAAAGAATCTATTACCGAAAACAGCTTCACATATTTGGTAACTACGGCTTCAGTGCTATAAACTCATGGTTCCACAGAAAAAGCTCGAAATGTCTCACATGTGCTTCTATATCCTGACATCAACTTGCAGAACCAGCTCCTCCTCTTCATCTCCATTAAAACACTACAGAGAACAGTAAGGATCACCGTCGCACAATGCCAGGCCAAATTAAGTTTATTAGACCTTCAGCAAATAATTGTTTCTAGCTTTATTTAGACATGGTGTGTAAAGCACAGAAAAATCACACACAAGACGAAGAAGTGCAATTCCCAGGAAGTAACAATTCCCAGTTCCTTCTCCCCAGATCAGAATTATCAACGTCTAACTGAAGGCATATTCTTACAGAGCTTGCTCTCTGTACAGAAAGAAAATAAAGTGATAACAAAACATGTAACTGATTAGTACAGCTCACATCTCTCTCTATTTCCTCCATCCTGACCCCACCTTCACTAATTTCTAGTAAGGCACACTTGTCATTGTATGGGAACTTTGCCCAGAATGCCCTTTATATCTAGGAGAACCACACAGTGCTCAACCTACAGTAGTTGCTTTAGTATCGCCAACTGCTACTGTTAGCTTGCCTTCCAACTGATAAAAAATTATTTTGTTTCTTCTATTTCTAAGTCAAAAAACCCAAGCAGGCTTCACAAAACCCAAAAATTTAAAATAATGCTAGCCTGCAGCGTTATCATGAAAAATAAATAGCCAACCAAATATTTGAAAGAAAAATGCTTTCACCCTATTTTTCTCAGAGAATTTAGAAAGTAATTGATTTCTCCATGTATTGATCTATTTAAGGTTTGTTACTCTATATTATCAAACAAATCACTCCTCTCTTACTGCTCTGTTTTGGTGATGTCCCTTTTACTTTAGTAACTTGGTTTTGTTTTGTTTTGAAAAAAAACTGGGTTATGGTGTGTTTGCTCTGGTATAGATAAGTACACCAGCTGTAATTCTGTCTTTCAGAAACTTTAAAAAAAAAAAAAAAAAAAAGCAAACAAAACTCAAAACCCGAGGTAGCCAGGTTGCCCCAGCAATCCCAGCACTCTCTGGAGGAAGAGAAACGTGGAGCTAGGCACTACCTGGCTGTATCAAATTTGTATGGGTATCATACAAAATACCTACTCCAGACAAGCAAACACTTTTGCGGCCACAGACTGTGCTTCAAATAGTGTATCATGTGACGATCACCCTCTCAGATTTGATTACTGTTTAATCACGCTTGTAGAATTTTAGGTTGTATAGTATTTCTACCTTTTGCATAAGACGTTTGTTTAATCACTCAGACTATGCTTAATATGCAGTAGGTTGTACTCTGTAACTTAGATCGCTTAAATTTGCTTCCATGGGAATATAGTGTTTGTTACAGCGTTCATTACAGGTTGATTTTAGTCTCTTGAGACCTCTCTTTGCTTTTGCTTTATAGGCTAGAAATTAAATCAAATCCCGTTGGTTTTTTTTTTCCCCCAAGCTGTTGAAGTCCAAAACTCTAAACGCAAAACGGGGCTTTGGCATAACGGGTTTAGTTCACTGGGCCCTTCAGGTGTGTGTTGAGGGAGGTGTCACTAAATCTGTAACATCGCATTACAGCTGTAATGTCCCACTACAGCTTCTGCCATCGATATTAATAAAGTAGACAGAGATATGTCCTAGGTAGCCCTGAACAAGTTAGGACAAGCACCAGTGTACAATGGTAACACAGAGCACAATGTCAACTAACCATCCCTGTACCACTTCACTTGTCCGGTGGATCCTCCAGCCTGGATGAGGTCTCTGATGTTGAGATACCAGGGGGAAGGACAAAAGCTAGTTAAAGCATGTGCATACCCCAGGCAGTGACTGCACAGTAGACAAGTCCTTTGTTTGTTAGAAAAGGTGCCTGTGTTCGGGGAGGAATCTGGCTGTCCCTTGTCTGCTACAATAGCTGCAGCTTCACAGCAAGAATCGCCATCAGCTGAACATGTCTGCTATTGCACAGCTACTAATCTATTGTAACACTTTTTTTTCCCCCCCAAACTCACTCTACTCAAAGCATTTACAATTTTCTTAAATTGCAAACAAAAATAGCTTTCTGCTGCTAATCTTCCCTTACAGAAAGGAAAACACCAATGTTTCTTGTTTTCCATTTGTCCCATGGAACCTGACCTGCTGATGCTCTACTGATTTACTCTGTCTTCAGTATTTTGGTGAATTCTATGTCTAGGCTTCAGAGTGAAGTGATAACCTAAACTGCCTCACTGCAGCTTCAGGCTCAATGAACTGGCTTGGCATGATTGAGAACTCCCGGCTTTCTGCAGCACCCTGTACTGCTAATCCAGTCACGGTGTGGCTTGAGTGTTGGGCATAGCTACCTTCGCTCAAGCTATGCTAACCAAGCATCCACAAGCCAGGCTGGCTTCGCACTGAACGTGTACCTTAACTTGCTAACTGATTTCCAGCCCTGCCACTGAAGCTACACAAGGGGTTCCTGGCAAGGAAGGAACCCACCTCAAAGACAATCACATTGTGAATCCTTGAGGCTGGCCTTTAGCTTTGCTGTCTGCTCTTTGCCTTTGTTGGCTACCGTCCCAGCGCCTGCACCCTTCTGCATGCCTCAGAGAGGAACTACTGAAGTTTATAGCAGCATTAACTCATCAGCTGGAAACCTGCCAGCCTGCTTACATTTTCACTACAATCTTCTGAGCCCTGACTCCAGAGGGTGCTTAGAGATAGGATCCACGGTCAGAGGCAGTATGCTACGCAACTGTTTTCTGATGTGCTTGAATCCATCTGGGGTGTTGTGCACGGATGCATTAGGGCTTGCGTACCTACTGCAAACTGCCTCTATGAAGCAGGGAAAAAAATGTCCCTTGCTTTTGTTTATTTCAGTGTTAGAGATACTTTACATGCCTGTGGAACAAAAGCAGAGAATCCAAGCACAGAGCACATGAAGTATCAAAAATGAAGATTTACTGCACAACCAGTGCTACTGGTTTCTCACAAAGGTGATATACCTCTGGAGAATTGATGACATGTGCCTAGCTCATTTCTAGTTAGCAGAACGTGACAACTTTGTGCAAAGAAAGTAGGATTGGGCCCAAAATGAAAACAAAGCCAAAATGGGGGAGGATTATCAGAAAAATCCCTAGACATTTGGTTTTTCTATTGACAAGGCAAAATCTGTGCGCTTCCAGTGACTTTTTTTAATAATGGCTGTTACTGTTGTTGCTTGAAATCCTAGAACCTGTATATTTTCCAGGATGATTATACTACAAAACCCTGATGAAAATACAGTTTCTAAATGAGGGGAAAAATCACTTCCTGATGAGCTTTCCTTTAAGATTGTCATTTAAATCTGGTATCACAGACATCTTGGTGAAACTGGTCCTCAGGAGGTCACTTAGTCTGTTTCCTGCTTAAAGATAGAATCACCTGTACCTGAACTGTTCCTGCCAGTCATTTGTCTAAACTTTGTCTTAAAAACCTCTGCTGATGCAGATCCACCACCTCCTTATGCATACTGTCTTTACAGGTAGGTACTCCTCACGTCTAAGTTAGGTCTTCGTTATGGCAATTTAAGTTGCTCTCCATAACCACCAGACAAACTAGCAACAATTGCCTTATTTCCTTTGCAGTGACTTGCTTCTATATCCAATAATTATTCTTTCTTTTTTCCCTCTAATCTGTATTCTTTCCAGCTAACCCATGTCACTTTGCAGTATTGTGCTTGAAACTGGGTAAGATAATCCAGCTGGCCTTCACTAGTTCTGAACTGAATGGGATGGCTTTATATACCACATCTTCAACGCTTTTTTTTTTTTTTTTTCTTTTTTTTACATACATCCCCCTATTGTGACTGCTGTTCTATTTATTTTTCTTGCTCTGGCCTTGTATTGTTGATTCCTGGCAAGCACATGTTCCTCAGAGTGGCTACACCTTTTCTGAAGAACTGCTCCTCATCCAGTCTTTTTTCCCCATGGATTTGTGCAGCTGATTATGCCTACTAAAGTGCTGTGCCTTGCAGTTCTCATTATTAAATTATATGCCATTTTTAAGGTCACTTCCTATATTTGCCCACATCACTTTGCATTCTAGTGCTGCCTCCAATGTGCCTACAACCCCTTCCTCCCTGCTGTTACCTGCAAATGCAATATTTATATTCTCTAGTCCAGTGTCCACCTCAATAATAAAAACATTGATTACTAATGACTGCAGGATGGTCATCTACAGACCCTCTCTACAAATTCTTCCAATGTGAAAGTGACCCACTGGTAACTACATGTCACCGTGGCGCTTCATCAAGGCAGTCCTCCCCTCATTTGTTTCTGAAAGTGATGCTTACAACAGTAATTTCAACACTGTCAACTAAATCCGTATCTCAGTTCCTAAAAGATCTGGCCAGTCTGTTTTGCAGTAATTGCTGTAAAATTAATAACTGCTTCAGCCACAGTTCTGAACTAGATAACAGCATAGTGCACTCTCTGCACAGGGAAAATTAATCCAAATTAATGCAAGCAGGCTAGGACTCGTTTATCACTAGCAGTTACTGGCTCAAAGTAAAGCATCAATTTAAAGTTACAGCATAGTTCCTGGCTAGCTTAATAGTATGCATGATCCTGTCCTAGATGGCAGCTGGATATCCTTGCTCCTGCCTACTTAGCCCTGAACTCAGAAAACATGTTCAAGGTATTTTTTGTGATGTCCGTATTACCTGTTTCAAAATGTTCCACATCTATGCAAATCCTAGTTACACCAGCTCCAGGAAATCTCCACAGTATCAGTTCTATATGAAGTAGTCAACTCATTTTAAATAATAGGTTTAATGTAGGTTTAGCTGATTCTTTTATATATGCACTTTGTTAATTTGAATTAAAATTAAGTGTCCCAAGTCTGTAAAAGTAAAGATTAAATCAAAGAGGGGTAACTGATGCACACAGACAAACCAGTCTGATGGGGAAGCATTCAGTGTGCTAGGAACTTGCCGTACATACTGTTTATCACAAACTAAATATGACAGGCTGGCAGTGGTGAGCAATGCACAGTTCGAGTGTAGAAAGAAATATATGTATCTACGTGGCATATTTTAATCAGTTTTATCACAGAGCCTGAAGGGCCTTTGTACAGTTACACAAACGGATATTTGAAAAGCAGATTTGTCCTGAAGCCTAAGGACACATTACTTTGCAGTTTTTACAAAATTTTGCACAACAATGCTTAAAGAATTGTTTAAAAAAATGGTCCAGCTCAGACTCTTCTACTGTTTCCAGATAAAACTTAGACATAATGAGGGTCAGTTCTCTAACACCACTAGCTGCATAAAAAGTGTTTGAACTATTTCTACAACTTTAGTGTAGATAGCCAACCATGAATATTTTTTTTTTTCATTTTGACAGTAATGCTAATGAAAACTGGTGAAAGATTTATAGGACCTTTTGACTAACACACAGACATTTAAGAGCATGTACGCCAGCACTGTGGCCACTGCTTACACAAGTGCCTAACTTGCAAATCTGTAGGCATGAAAACTTACTCCTGTGAGTAGATATGTTGATTTGTGTTGCATAACCCTGTCTTAATTATGCTACTGAGATTATTTGCATGAGAAATTCACTGTGTGGGGGTTGGTAAGAAACCTTGGTTTATAGCTTGCAAGAGGTCGATACTAGCACAGGGAAAAAGAAAAAAAAACTTGAGGCGTTTTGAGTTAGTGGATCTGTCATCTACTCTCAAATGAAAATAAAGTAATTTAAATATTCTCACAAGTCAAAACATTCAGGAGATTCACAATCTTCCACTGTTGCAGTTTTTTAATAAAAGCATATTAAATAACACTGTACACTAGCTCTACTTAACACTTAAATGTTTTACTGAAATGCCTTTCTAAATCTGTTTCATCCCTACTCCTTAAGCAGTTTCACTGACTACTGGCAAATAAGGTAAAAGCCACTCTGCATACATAAAGATGGCAGATCCAGGCTGTTACTACAAATGGACAGAAATACAAAAATACCAGACTTCCGATTGCTGTGCTAAATTACACCGCTCCTTTCCTACTCTGACTTAGACTATACTCTGCTGGTAAGAAAGAGGGAAGAAAAAGAATGGAAGAAAATGCTTAGTAGAAATAATTCTAGATAAATCAAGGCGATCACTAGATAAACCTATCTTTAAATCACTGTGAGCCACTGATGTACATTCAGCTACTAACAACGAAGGAACTGCTTTAGAAGGGAACCGCAGGACTATGTTCAGAGCCGGACAATACTAAAAAGTAGTATTTCAATATTCACTTGAGAGCTACTTCAAACACATTCTTACAGGAGTTGTGAACCCTCTTCACTGTATTTTTGTAACTGCAATTGCAAACTTCTGTATAGGGAAGGAAGTGTTAGAAATAATTGTGTGGGTTTGTGTTCTCAGAGCCATTCTGCAAACTTCAGCTTTCTTTTCTTGTAGCATACATTTATTGCACTCAGTGGTGAGAAAGCGCTGGGCAGGGAGAGACAATAAAGAGTATAATGTAACTACAAGAAGATACATTATCAAGTAGAGTTTGGGTGATGTTTTTTTTAAATTTTGCTCATTCAGCTTCAGCACAGGCATTTTTGCACATACTCCTAATATACTGGCTCTTACATACCTTAATCAACTGCTCCTTCTATATGGAACTATTTAGTGTTCACAGCTGGGGTTTTCACTGCAGACGTGAAAACAAGCAAAACTGACGTGTTTTTTTTTCCTCAGTGAGACTCAGTATTTATCCATATGAAGACATTTGTCCAACAAGAAATTAACAGAATAAACACAAAACCGGGGGACTGCCATCTGAAAAGTCAACAGCTTGACTGGAAAAAAAAAAATAGTACATGTGAAGACACGGGCACACGTTTGTGCTACTGTATAGTGGCCTGGTATTTGCATTCAGAATATTCTTCCTCCTACTGATTTCAAACAAGCAACAGAACTAACGCCTGGCTTTGACAAAGGAGAGATGGAAACTTATTACATTTGAGAGACAAAGGAATGGATTGACTTATTCATATCCTAGTGTGTCTGACAAAATGCCTTGTGTGAACAATGCCTGCTCTGAAGGGAGGGAGGAAAAATCCAGCAGAGTTAGTTTGAATCACCTATTTAAACCATTTAAGCAAACTTGGATGACTTTTTTTTTTTTTTTTCCTCCCTGGGGAGCACTGTGGAGTAATCACATGAATCTGCTTCACTTGCTGACTGGAGTAGTCACCTCCATGGCAGAACTGGAGCAAACCACAGCTGTGCAGTAACATCTTCAACAGGCACAACTGTTTGCAGAGTAAACATTTGCCTATAACCTTACCGTAGATAGAGTATGTTAACAAAAGGAAGGCTTCTACCAGCTTAGCTGTGGCACCTTCCTCGCTAACACAAGGCTGCGTTAGCTCAAATCCAGTGCTACCTCTGTGTGTGGAAGAGCCTGCACCACCAGCACAATTGTTCATTGTTCCTCATTGTTTCAGACAGCTCAATTGAAAGAGCTTAAATTGCTCGTCTGAAGAATACCTTCACAATATTGCTTTAAATACATACTGCACTGCTTCCCCACTGATGGGGTAATAACCACAGTGAGACAGTTACAAACATCTGGATTCATGGGTCCAGAACTAAACCAGTAATAGCATTTGTCTGCCAGGGTTTTGCAGGCATTTTTCTTTGTGCGATACTCCAGACCGTGGGGTTGGGTTGGCAACACTCTGCAGCGTAGAATTAGCCCAAGATGTGGCAGTAATGAAAGGGACAAATGCAATCCTCAGGAAGCAGAAGAATCCTGTATTAAACCAAACCCCTACATGTCTCGCTCCCATTGTGCTCAGTACACATACTTTGGAGTGTTATTCTAAAATAAGTAATTTTAAAATTAACTACTCATAAATTATCAACCTACTTGCAAGCCTAGGATAGAGGCTACAAACAGCAAAACCATCAACCTTTTGTAGTATTGCTCAAGAAATCACGCTAGTATATATTAGCATACAAGGCCTGAAAATAAATAGTAATCGAGATGGCAATCCTTATTAAGGAAAGTCTTTTTAACCAACCTATCAGGTCAGGCACCCGCTAGCTAGAGGATGAGACACAGCAGGGACCCTTTGGGACAAGCCAAGCAGCTCTCCCTTGGTAAGAATTCCCATTTCCCAGCAGCTACGAAGGAGGAAAATTGTCTCTCTGACCAGTGCTCTAAGGCACGTGTTTTGTCTGGCCTTTCTTCTTTTTTTTTTTTTTTTTAACCATTTGCTTTCGGATGTCTGATCTTTAATTTAACAAAGAGATTAAAGCCAACTGACAGAACAGACTATAAAATGCTTAAATTCTCCCAGTTGCATGGGAAAGATGCCCTATCTTAACTCACTTCTTTTTAAACCACATGAATTAAGCTCTTGAGTGGATACACTGATTCTGGTGTTTGCTTTCATTTCCCACAAAGTTTATACCAAACTGGATTTCTTGTAAAATGGGTTGTAAACTATAAACTAAGCTGGCACGGGTGTTACTAAATTTCCTTAATACTGGGTTGAACTTCAAAAACTTTCCCATGAAGATGAACAATGATTAATTTTGGAATGGAAACGAGGAGGAGTGAGGAAAGAAGACAGGGAGTACATGTTTTTGCTATTGTGGATCAGCAGGGCAGCTAGGAACAGTTGAAAGAAGCTGCTATAAATCACGGCACCCCTGGGAACAGCCTTACTTGTGCCAGCCCTAAAATCCAGGAAGTACAGTGAGCGCCGGAGCCGGCTGTGCCCTGCTCCACCTGAGCTGCAGCCTCCAAGTTGGGCAGGTCAGAGCAGCAACCTCAGATACAACCTTAACTACAGAGCGGTGACCTCTGATCTAAACAGTTTTATGCCATGAACTGAAAATAGTTATTCCAGATATGTCAAACCTATTTAGGAGCATCTCTGCAGCCCAGATTTACCACGCATTACGTGCAAGATCTTTGCAGCCTTTTCCTGAGAATGTATAATGGTGGGGTTTGGCACACTTCCATACCTTGAAGTATGTATAAGCGCTTGGCCATGGTTTGAAATTGAGCTCCCTAGGAGCAATAGGGCCAAGACCTTTTTAGCTTTGCTTTATGCTATTAAAAGCACAAAAGAAATTAAATACAGCACACTGCACCAAGTAGCACAGCTTTGAGTTAAGCCAGCAAAAGCAAGGAAAACCAGGATCAGATACCTGTGTCCCCAGTTTACCTATCTGTCCTAGTGCTATGGTGCATGTTGGACAGTAACTGACTCAATTTCAGGCTCTACTGTTGGACAGGAAAAAACAAGAGGAGAAAGCTATACTTAATTTCCCTGCAACATCTTCAGTGGCTTAAGACCAAATCTAATTTTACTGTTTTCATTGTTCTATCTTTCTTGGAAACCACACTGAGATCACAGGAATTTAGAGTATTACTGTATGTTAAAAAGTAAAGCTATCAGCATAAAGATATTAAGTTTTATACTTGGTACCCCCACAACGCAGTTTGTATTCACTGCTCACAAACATGACAACGTGATGCGTGACAACGCGATTTTTCTAACAGTTCATTGTCCAATTAACAGAATCAGAAATCAATCTCTACTGTAAGAGACGAGCAAGCGAAAGGCTGCTATTTAGACATTTTTACTGTGCCTGTCATTCTGCTATCCCAGTGCCTAAAATAGAAGTTAATGTGCAGCCCAGGCCTGCTCAGCACACCCAGGAACGGGGCTCTCTTGGGGCTCTGGCATTTTTATAAAACAGATGTTACAGCAAAAGATGTGACTGTGGGAAATTTAACTGCTGAGGAAACCTACATCTCTTTTGCACAAGAATCGCAGTGCAACCAGTCAGCATCACTTTAAAAGTAGCTAAACCAGCCTCAGATCACTCCGATGGAGCAACTCCAGGTGCCGTTACGCTGGCAGGTGAGAACTGGCAGAGGCCAGCAGTGTTTAACACAATACGGGGAAAGTTCAACATACTCTTCAGTATTTGTACTGTATCCTGTTAAAGTAACATTTAATGTTTTATATGTGCAGTTATCATGTTTTAAAAATTGCTAATTTTTTATCACTTATGTAACTGAGTAACCAGAAGGACTATCAACATCCAAGAGCATCAGTTGGCAGTTGTATTCTTGTGAAGCCTGCAACATGTGGACTGCAAATGATAAGGGTGCGCTCTAGAACTGGAGGAGAAACAACTTTGCGTGAAGAAATCTCTTTGGGAGAAACTCTGATACAAGATTTTTTTTTTTTTTTAAAGCATGTGTGAATATGGCCAAGTTATACAGGCTTTTAAATGTTTTGTTCTGTTTTTCACAAATTCTTTTTCTTTTCCAAGAAATGTAATAAGTAGCTTGTTGCATGACGAGCAATGAAGAGGTGTCATATGCCTGCTGTGTCAGTCTGTTGCCTCATCTGTGCTACTACACCCTAGAAGAAAGCATGTTACAAGCTTCAACTGCTCTGCACATAACACACAGCTGCATTTACCCCCTGATACCAGAAAGGCTCCTTCCAACAAGTCAATTCCAATGTAATGGTAATCCTTCAGGCACTGAAACTCTATTCAAACTGTTCATCCTGAAAACTCGGAATTTCTGTTACAGAAGCCAGTATCTCTTGTAAATATTTTTAATTTTGCAAATGGTAAAAGTGCACTCATTGTAGCGTTGCTATTGAGTAAAAGGGTTAAATTCCTCTTAAAAAATACTTATGAGAACATAAGCACTGACTTCCTTACTGCCAAAAAAATAGTATTTTCCCCTATGCTCTGTAAGAGAGAAACTTGAATAATTTTAGACACCTTGGGGGGTTTTCATCATTCTCAACAGCATTCCTGGGCATCTGGTAGTACCAGCTCACAAGAAAAAACTCTCTGCAATACTCTTGTGCTAATACGAGAGGAACATGCTCTCCGAAGGAGTTAAATACCAGACGGTACTGGAGAGCGTGAGGGGGGGAAGCCTTCTCTTTCTAAAAGCCAAACCGTACCTTGCTGTAGCCAGAATGGCTACAATTATCTTTTTAGCAACTATAAGGCAAAGTGTTGGTGTTCCATTGCATTTAAATATTTTCTCTCCTATCACGCCCCCTTTGAGGGTCCAAGTATTAAATGCGTGACCAACACAGAACTAGATCCCCATAATTTATTAGAAGTTATTTAAAACAGTTATTTAAAAACAAAACAAAACCACCCGCCCCTCCCAAAATAAAACACAATCCAACAGACGTTTGCTCTCTCGACAGAACTTGCCTCTGTTGAAGAGGAAGAACCACTGACCCTGCATGCAAATATATCAGCCAGCCATAGGCCATCTACAGCACGGTCCTCAGGGTAAGAAAGACACCTTTACCACAAATTCAATAAAACACAGCTCTGGTTAGTCCCTGCTCTCACAGACTAGTCAGACAGGAGAACAACTCCCATTTTACTGAATTCGCAAGACCCACACCAAAGCTTTCCAACTATTCAAAAAGCCAAAAAATTCTAACATAAAACCAGAAAGCACTTCCAGCATTTTTTTAAAGGTGTGCAAGGCTCGCTGTTAACACGTGAGCTGTTAATCTGAAGATACCTTGCAGTCGGAAATCTTACTGAGATGCACCAAATGAAAACACCATTATTTAAATGTAGCTTTACTGCAAATCTGAACACTGGATGCTCACAGCTAATGAGGATTTTTATGCATCCTTTAAACAGAAGTAAAACATGCATAAGACTTGAAGAAATTAGCTAGCTATGCTACTATTTAACTTGCCTACAGATCAAGTGCTGCAGTTACCGTCACTTTGTCTAAGACCAAATGACTCAATTTTCCAGGCTTACAATAACATTTTCTAAAACCGAACAGAATGTCTCCCAAGTTGGGAACTTCCTTAAAAATATTCTCTAACCAAGAGACTACAACTTTGACCAACAGACACATAAATTCAAAGGCAATACTTCAGCTTATCTAACTGTTAAGCAACATTCTAAGAGAAAGCATATGAAAGTCGCATACGGTTCTTTACCTTCCCTTCAGAATGAAGTGGTAACTCTATAAACCTGGCACTCAAAAAGCCAGTTCAAACTACATGCAGGCATTACGTTGAAAGCTTCAGCGTATTTTGAAGTTCATACAATTAATGTTTCACGAAGGCAGTGACCAGCTACGAAAAACAAACTGAATACGCTTTACTATGTACATCAATCACTAATGACTACGCCTCCAACATGCAGACAAAATAGCAAACTTCAATATCAAACGTTCCCTGTGCTTGTTCAATCTGCTGTACACAATTTTTGTCTAGCAGTCACCGGTCGTAAACACTAAGTTTCCCATTTGTTAGCCTGAGCACATTAATCTCCTACCACCGTCCACAATTTAAGAAGCCGTTACATACCTGCAGTTAGGAGGAGGATCAAGGGTTATTTCAGCTAGCTCCTTCTGGATTCTGTTGGTGAAATGAGAACAGACACAAAGCATTTGAGATAGTCTATAGAATAAATCAGGGAATTACACTGCCCTCTACCACCATGCAGTTAAATGCAAGATTGGCTTTGCCTTCAGTAATGCTAACATGGCTGCTTCCTCTTTGTTCTCAGAGGCATAACCCAAATCCCACAGCTGAGAAACTTTGCAGCTTTTTTCCTGCTCCACACTGTACGTAAACAGAACACTTGCAACTGAGCTGGGTAGAAATCTCCCACAAGTATTCAGAAAAGTAACTCTTTTTCACATCCGAGCACTTTTTACCAGAGAGATTTTCTTTTCAAGCTAATATGCAAATGAGGCAGGGGGGGGCTGCACAGGCAGATTTGACAATGACTTTAAACCAGCGCTACAGACCTGTGACTGAGGCCGAAGAAGTGAACCGTGCTGGCAGCAGCCACGCTCTCGTCACAATATTTTACCTACTACTTTGCAGTATGTTTAGAAAGTGGATTTGCAGATCTGCCAGGCTGTCTCTGTTACTGGAATAATCTCTCTGGATCAACTTTGCTTCTCTCCACACCTTCTGCTGCCTTTCCTCCCCCAACCTTATACAGTAGCTGTATTTACATGATAAAAAGTGAGATAATAACTTGAAATACTCTGTGCTTAGCTTTACTCTATCACAGCCAAGGCGTTAAGATCTGGCAGAGGAATACCGAAAACTTTTTGGTCAGTTTAATAGTTTACTCAGATACATAAGAGGTATAATTTCAAAAGACGCACGGTAAATTCCGCTGAAAAATATCAAATAAGACTTCTTTGCAGAAGGGACTCGTACAAGCAAGACCGTGAATTTCATGCGAATAGCAAGTGTTAAAACATAAGCTAACACAAACTGCTCCGTACGCCCTCGCGCTAGTACCAATAAGTTAGTCAGACTACTGAACTATTTGAGATGTACGGAATTAGACTTGCAACGCTTAAGTAAAATAAAGGCAAGAGTGGAAAACTCAGTCTCGAAAGCCTGCATCTCAGGCTTTAAAAAAAAAAAAAAAAGTAATAACAAATTACAAAGCCCACATAGTAGTTCCAGAACTTTTCTTTCTTCAGGCAGTCCCATTTCAGAGGGTTTCTTTAACAAGCTCAAAAGTCATCAAAACTATCCAGTCATACTCTGCAGCAATTTCAACACATTTCAAAAAGTATTTACTGAATTTCAGTCAAACACAAAATTACTAAAGCGTTCCTAAAAGTTAGGACTAGAGTATTCACACTGAATAAGCCGAGCTTGAAGCTTGTACAGCTACTCTATAGCTCTTCTTGCTACAGGATTATTTGTAAATGTTTGTAAAGAAAAGCACCTCCAGGGAAAGGACTGGAAAGTTACATTTCCTCTCCAAAGACCACTAGAATCAAGGGATTTAAAGTTCGCTTATTTCACACTGCTGAACTTACAGAAAACTATCAGAAAGCATGTCTTGAGAGCTGGACTGCCAGTAACCTTATATGCACCTAAAAATGCAACAGATATAACCAAACAGGGTTTCTGAAGATTTTGATATTTAAAGGTGCACAGGCTACCTGTAGAACCCCATGGTTTCAGTCTGCAGATCCTAAGGGAGAAAACTCGCCTAGGTTTCTCCAGAAAGAACTGCAGGATGAACCCATAACTTCAAGGTGTGTAAGGCTCTCCTGTGCATCGACAGTAAAAGCTAATCATAAGGCCCACAGAAGCCACTGGGGTTTTGTGACTTCTCTAATTAAAAAGCATTGCTTGTCATCAGCCTACAGACCATAATAAAATACACCAGGAGGACTCCACCCTATACCAATCAGGCATGGAAACCTAACTCTGAACAAGACAGCCGAAGCTGACGCTGTCGCGCGCATTTTTGCAAACACGAAACGTATTTAGGTTGCCCCCCAGCCAGCCTGTAAGTTACCAAGTTCTCAAACAACTCTTCAGAAGACGTATGACAAATCCGTGTGATTACGACCCCAATAAGAAGACCTGGATTAACAAAGGTACTGCCTTGGCAGGCTCCTCTACTACAAAAGTTGGTACTTCACTCTTTTCCACACAGCTTTACAAGAAGAACCCCTCTGCCTTGAAAAGCGCAATGCAAGTACTGCGACTCAAAATACTGTGCAAAAATGCTACAGAAAGCTTCGCTGTCCCCTTTACCTTTTAGCGCTAGTAGATAGCTTAGCAGTAGTTTTGCTGGATAGTTTGGTGTTCTTCTTCTGCTGGGTGGCAGAGGGTTTTCGTTCTTCTTGCTCTTCAGGTTCAGGTGCAGGTGGATCCCTCTGATCGGCATCTGAACTACCGCTGCTGGTACTCGGACTTTCATCGTCTGACCTCTGCCTATCACTGGACATCGTGGGGAACTTTTGGGGGGAAGGAGAAGAAAAGAGGCAGAGTTAACGCAGCAGGCAGGACTCGCTCCTGCCATCCCCCAAGTTCCAGGGAACAGTCGAACCGGTGACCACTCCGTTTCACGGGGAAATTAACCAAAATATACTTCTTTGTCTCGTCCCCAAGGGCTGCAGTTTGACAGCTGCAAAGCAATATTTACACTTCTGAAAATACAGATATTTCCAATTTTTAAACCCACTCGCATTTTTTTCATACTTTAAACAATATGCCAATTGTCGACTTTGTTCTAAGGCATGAGACAGATTTAGCAGGGTACTTAGGCGATGAACATTAATAACTTATGACACATTGTAAATAACAGACCTCACTGAAAATGTTTTTTAAAAAGTCACTAATGCCCTGTAAATATTTACACTGGAGCAGAGCATTTTATTGGGTCCAAACGCCAGATCCCCCCCTCTCCCCCTCTCTCGGAGAAAATAGATTGCCAATAGCACTTGGGTTGATTTCAGAGGGAAACGTACACTTGCTCTGTGCATTTAAAGGGCAGGGCTGGGGCGGGGGGGGGACACGCACACGCGACACGAGGGCTTTGGGGTTTTTTGGTGGTGGTGTGTTCGGTTTGGGTTTTTTTCAAAAAGGGAGAAACCCCCACGATGCATTTAAAGCAACTCGGGCAGCAGCAGCAGCCCCGGTTATTTACATGGCCAGCAGCGAGAACTGCATTTGGCCACCACAGAGCTGCCGGAGGGGGAAGAAGCATAATTCAAACTGCACCTTCTGCACAGCTCTCCCCGCCGCCGCTCCCCGCGCAGCTCCACCAGGCAGACCGACATTTTTCCGCCGAACGGGGAAGGGAA
>VZTL01047510.1:69175-80637 GCA_013400535.1 Scopus umbretta
GGGGGGGGGGAAGAGAGGAAGGCAAGAGCCAGAACACTGCCGTGCTTCAGTTGTTCCTCTTTGAAGAATGACTTTCTGGAGGTTGTTGTAGCTCAGCAATGGTCCTGAGACTCCTCCAACGCAGGCTGTCCTGAGGCCTGGAACTTGGGATGCTTAGAGGAGTTTTCAGGATATCTTTACTTTCTCTGGATCCTTATATGCTTGAATAAAGCCAGGAGGAGAATTTTACCAACTATATTTTAACACAGGAGTTAGCTAGTTAGGCAGGGTTCTTTATGGTGTTGAACACTGCTGTATCTAAATCCATAGAAAAATACTTGGTGTATGCTAAAGCACTACAGATATTAATTAATCTTCATCATAATCCTATGAAGTAGATAGTAAGTTCTACTGCATGGTATACATTGTATTTGACAGTTGTTTTTTACACACTAAAAGACTAAATGGTCAGTTGGGTACTAGTTTTTAATGGGCAGATGAGCGTTAAGCACTTAAAAAACATAACAGGTAAATCCATGTTTTTGAAGCACCAAGTCATGTGGAAATATTTTTATTTCACTGTTCCTGTGGAGTCCTTGTATTCTATTGTGTAAATTCTTTCCTTGTGTGTGGATTATTGATGCAAGAAAAAACCATAATGGCCCCTTCAGAGTTCCTGTAGTCATTCATGTGAATCCAGTGTCTGTGCATGTCAAATGAGTATCGGTGCTTTAAAAAAATCCATACTTTTTTTGGTGAAAGCAGCTTGTATTAGCCAGCTTTTAACCTCTATAATTTTCATTTTACTAGGAAAGCTGTAAGAAAGGTGAGAAAAAATTAAACAGAGAAAATTCATGTGGGATTGGTCTGTCTACTGGACAACAGGAATTTGTACTTCGTAAGGGTATTTCCCTCTATAAATAAGCATTATTTCAGTGAGTGTTCATCTGCAAGCAATGTCACAAAGATAATTTTTTTTTCTTTGAAATTTTAATTGAAAAAATAACCTTGATGTATGTGTATGGGTAGTTTGAGTTTGCTTTAACACAGACTTAGTTTTCAGTACAGTGTCATGAATGTTTGATTATAGTAGAGTAAAATGCAAACCCTGGCAGACTTTTACCTGTAGCAAAGTGTGAGAATGATAGGTCTATAAGCAACTTCATAAACTCCATAAAACGATTTTGTGGTGTATATTCAACAGTATAGTGTGTAAATCATAAGATAGGGAGAACTTGGCTCTACAGATACAACCCTGGCAGACCAGCATTCTCAGAAAACTTTCAGTGTGAGAATCTGCCCCTTTTCTGCACATGGGGCATAGTAACATAACACTGTCACTCTCGGTGTGTGCTATTCTGCTATGAAAGCAGTAGCTGTTGTAGTGAATAATGTTGAAGGCCTAGTAAACGTCTCATTTCAGTCTTACAAATAGAGATATTCCACACCTAAACCATCTCAGATTAAATTATCTGCAAGTCTATACACAAGCATGCATCTTAGTGCTATCTACAGGCTGCTTAGATTGGAAACCGTTGGCTCCATGAAACCTTTGGCTCCAAAAGACTAAAGTTGGAGTGAAAGCAGAAAATTAATAGGCTGGTAGTAATAGAGTTAATATCCAATGCCAGCCAGAAGAAGGCAAGATAATTATAAAGTCAAGCTCACTTGACCGAGTTGAGGTCAGAAAGAAACATACACGTGGGGCAGGCATTATTCATAAGCTGATTAATGTTTTCTCCAAAAAAAAAAAAAAAGTTAAAATTTACTTGTTTAAATCGGTTCATCCTGAGGGCGTTATTAAAAAAACAAGGATCCTGGACAGCTCCTTACTGCTTCAATCTGGCTAACCTATTTGCCTGGGCTTAGGTGGGCAAAAGATTTCAAAGATTTCCTTCGTCACCTTTAGGGCTGGCGAGAATTGGCACAAAGGGCTTTATCTGGCTTATCAGCAGTTTGACATGTTGGCCCCCACAGGCTCTTCAAATTCTGGTTTCTGACATCCCATGGAAGAGGGAGGAACTGACCAGCATTTAAAGAAAATCTTGCAAATCGCTGAGAGCAGTCACACCCTTTAGTGATGAGTCACGGTGCTTTACATTTGCCTCCCTGGAAAGCCTGTAACACTTCTGAATGCACCCTAATTATAGGGTAAGGCCCATACATATTTCCCATTATCATGTCTGCACTGGATAAAAGGCCAGCTTGGCTGATCGCCTGTTCTACAATAAAGAAGTAATGCCTTTTTTTAGCGTATAAAGATCAGGATTACCAAAGACTCCTGTGGAGTAGCTTTGTGGCATCTTGCTTTTTGACTAGGAGCATTACTGTCTGCGTTTATCCACTCCCTTCCTGCTGTAGGAGTCCTAACCTCCCACAAAGGGACAGGAAAGACAGGTCAGGGCCCGATCATGATAAATCACCGCTGCAAATAACTGGGCAGGGCTGATCTTCCACAGCCTGGACTCCTGAGCTGCTGGGCAATCTCTGCAATGGGAGTAGGTGTTGCAACTCCCAGCAGTCTCCCTGGTGCCCTGGTCAGTGGGAGTTGTTCCCATAGCAGTCACAGCAGGAGCAAATGTGTGTCAGGAATGGATCTCCGTGGTGGTGGTGAGCCCTGAGAGGTGAGGACAGCCCTGCCTGAAGACTGAAGAGCTTCTACATATCCGCTGTTACCTCCCCTGCTGGAGCAGTCGCATCCGAGCGGAGAGCCTGAGTGGTGCTGCCTTAAATAATTGTAGCTAAAGCCATCTGAGATGGAAAGTCAGGCACTGGAGATACACAGGAAAAACTGAAGGGCAAGAATGAATTGAAACCTGCGGGGTAGGTGGAGGGTTTATATTTATCATTGAGCATGTTGAAAGGTTTCTCTGAAGTATTTGAGTGGTGAAGTGGTACAGACTTAGAAATGAGCTGCTTTTAGTGTTACAGTCATTTTTATCACCCCCATCTGTGTGATGTCAAAATGTGACTATCTTCAAGTAGCTCTTCTAGTATCACCAGCCAGAAATCTTTGCACAGGAAAGAAGTTGGGATTAGCAGGTGTGAGACCAGTCTGACTTTAGTCTTGTCCCATGGTTTCAACAATAAACTCTTCTTTCAGCTTCTGATACTTTTTATAAAAATGAGCATTTCCATTTTACACTTTTGAGCAATATCCTCCTTCCAAGTGAGAACTGAACCAAGCTCCCTCTGGAGCCCCTCATTACTGCTAGGCTGGCTGGGTAGCAGGTGATGGATGAGTGTCCTTCCTGGCCAGCCGCATGTGCTGTCTCTGCTGCACTCCCAGCAGAGAATGAGGGATCAAGGATGCTCTCCGTGCCCCCGCAGAGCACAGCTGCACTGCCGAGTGCAGTTATCCCTCAAGTTGCTTTTGTCCTAAATACCCTTTGTGTCGTTTCCCTACCTTTATTCATGTGTACGTCAACAGACTGGCCGTTGTGTGTTTTGCAGTGCAGTAATCCCAGCTGCTGCTGGAGCCCTCCTTCACAATGCAATGTGGCACTGCAGTGCGTGCTTCTACTTACAATGTTTAATAAATATGTAAATTAACCTACTCTATCTCTTCAGGTAGGAGAGTTGTATGACTGCACTTGTATATCACTGAATATGCTATTCATGAGGACGGCACAGTGTGGAGGGGCAAGGAGCTTGAGGTGGAAGTTTGAACTATAATTAGCACAATGAAAGTGTCAGTTAAGGCCTAGGTTTAAAGTGTTTTAGCGTTTCCAGCTGGAGTTAAGCTGAAATGATGCTCCTGTGTTCTGCGCAACGCTGGTGAGGAAGACTAGGAAACACAAGCTTAATTCACGCCAGCTCTGCTTGGATTGGTCTAGCTGTAGCATTGCCTATCCCTACTTGAATTTCGAACAGTTACCTTCTACTACTGCTTTACTATGTTCTCACTAATATTTAATGTGCATAGGAACATACTATGTTTTTAAGAGTGCTCTTTGGTTAAATAAAAATAGAGGAGACTGTACTATGCCAGAACAAATAAGAACATGGTGCTAACTTCAAAACAGCAGAAAAAATATGCCAGTGAAGCTGCTTCCACTCATCTAACATCAAAAGATTACTTTACTTTGTACTGTATCCATGATCTTGAAAGCCATGAAAAAATGTCTCAGGGGTATTCTTATTCCTAAGTTACCTTACGTTGTTTTAATTAATTTGCTAAATGGAGATCATCATTCCTGAGGTCTGCTTATTTTTGTCCCTGTTTCAGCTGTGCGTGAGAATGAACTCTTGGCCTTTGCTGTCAGGCTGATCATGATTTTAAATAGTAATGTTCTTGCTAGTAGACTGTATTAATCTTACTAGTGGAAATTTTAAGATAGGGAACGTCTTGATCAATGGAATCAAATTCATCTAATTTAGTGTTGAACTGGGACACAGGTATTTAAAGTTAAGTGTTTAAATGTCAGCACATAAACAGGTGGCCAGGTTGCTTAAAAAAAAGCTAGTAACTCCCATCAATATTTTACATATAGTATCTTCTAATATCCAGTATAGATATCTGACATATTGGAGTGGTACTTTCCTGTCTCAGCATCAAACCAAGGATAAAGGAGATGTAGAACCAAAATGATTCTGTTAATTGTAATTGGTTAAAGCATATATACTTAATAATGGATATTTGCAATGTGCATTTTAAGTCTCCAGAGTACATTTTTCCTATTTAATTATCTTTCTCAAGCTTAACTTTGAAATAGCATGGGTGCTAATATAATTCTGGCTGAAACACTTGTTTGATACTGCTTTCAATGAAGAAATACAGTGACAGTAAGATTAATTTTATCAAATTAATAGCTATCAAACTTCCGTGACGTGGGTGACTCAGAATGTGTGAAATCCTGAAGCAAAAAAAAAAAATCTTTTTAATGATACATTATTTTTCATTGGTTTCTTGTACCAAGGAAGCAGCAAACTCAGTCTTTATGTTCCCAAATTTATCTTTCACAGAATCCAACCCAAAAAGTAGACGTGTACATGAAAAAAAGAGTTTTAAAACTGCAGTTCAACTTCTTTTCTTTGCATTGTTTCGTAGCAGTTAGTATGCTACTGATGGGGTCATTAGGAACTATCAAAAAGCCCAGTTCATACAAGTAAGGTCCAGCAGAATAGGAAGAGCTTTTGTGCTGAGACTCAGGGCTAACAGGTGATAAGCTGTGG
Source organism: Scopus umbretta (assembly GCA_013400535.1). Classification (NCBI taxonomy): domain Eukaryota; kingdom Metazoa; phylum Chordata; class Aves; order Pelecaniformes; family Scopidae; genus Scopus; species Scopus umbretta. The sequence continues at coordinate 74,330 of VZTL01047510.1, forward strand.
ATCTGCTCCCAAAAAAAAAAAAGGAAAATGAGAAACGAGTGGGAGAAAGCACCTGTCTACCACTCCACAGTATTCAGATATATAGAAGTCCATTAGCATTGTCCTTTACGACACATTGATGCAAAAAGAAAAAAAAAAAAAGCCCTACAGAGGAGAATAAATGTACCATTCCTCTTGAATAATTATAGGTGAATTGATTATATCTGTTTCTTTTTGTACTTTATTAACAGAAAACTCATGCTGTTGAGTGCAAGATCCAGAACTGTTGAATTTCAGCCTTGGAGCTGATCTCCAGCTCCACCCCGACCTTCTTTAACAAAACCAGAATAGATGGTGCCAGCTAACCGAAGTCAGTCCACTGGGCTGCTCAAAACAGCAAGGAGAGAAGGTATGCTATACTATTCAGCCACAAATGCTAAAGTGGTGGTAGTATCATTTGAATATATCTATTTGTCATGCTAAAGAAGTATCATTTGAATATATCTACCTTCAAGCCAGCTCTCGGATCTCCCCACAAGAGAGGGTTCTCAAGATTGGCGCTTGTAGGTTTTACATGCTTGTAGGTTTTACATGCATGGAGCTCATTTCCTAAGGCACTCCGGTATTCACACAGACATTCCCAAATCACCTGTCCAATTAGTCACATGATTGTCATTCAGGTGACCACCTTGGCACATGTTGGTCCATCACAAACTCAAGTACAAACAGGTGTGGCCTGAAAAATAAAGTTGCTCTCCTGCTCTGGTGTGTCTGCCCTCAAACTGAAAATCGTTCAGCCCCAGTACTTTAAAGCATCCACTGAGGAAAAAAAATCATCCATTTTTTTCTGAGAATATGGGGCCTCTTGCAGTTGAACACCACTTGTAAAAATATTTCACTTTTCTTCCTATCTCTTCCTCCATTTTCTTAACAGTGTTGTCAGATGTAACAGGAATAAAACAAATCCAATTTGTGACATAGTTTGCAGGTCATGTGATACTTGCAGATAAACTTGCAGATAAACTCTGTCACTGGGGATTCTACAGTCTGAAATTGGGCTCTCTGTAGTATCTTGAGGCTGTGGATTAAGTTCTCACACTGGGCTGAACACAGTGAACTGTGGAAGGACTGTACTGTAAGGAGGCATGACCATACCTAGCAGAACAGGTCAGCCTTCTTTGGCGGACAGTAATCATGCAGCAGGCACAGGATATAATATCCTGCCAAGCCATTGGCAAGTTTCTGGGAAAAGGCACTCCCTAGAAAAGTACAATGCGCCTCCTTGTGATTTTGGGTGATGCCTGTCCACCTTTGCTGCAGGATCTTCAGCACCTGGCAAAAGAACTGTGAGATTGTCAAGATCGTATCTGAAGAAGCAAACTTGTATTCTGTTCACCACTGTGCTCAAGTTAGACCACTTCTCCTGACTTTACCACATACAACAGAACTTCCAACTAACAAATAAGTAGTTTTTTTCCGCCAACCACTAGAAAAGGGAGATTTCTGTTCTGTCTTCAGGTGTACCCGTTCACTAATAGTTACCCTGCTGCCTGGAATCTAAGAGGTTTGCTTCCTTCTGCAGGCTGGCCCTCCACAGAATTTGGGTCAGTTTCAGAATATCATTATTAAATTTAAAAGCTTTGTTTTCCAAGTCACTAACTAAAGCAGCTTATTTTCAGACAATGTTCTCTCCTGCCATCTACTTTACTGTAGGAACAGCGTTTCTCCTAACCTCAAGGGTAAGTCTCATGACAGGAGAAGACATAGAAGACTTTCGAACCCCTTGCTGAAACAGAAAAGAATGATTACAACTTTCACAGCCTTCAGGATAAAGTATAACATGTTATTTTAGCCCTGGTCTCCCTACCATGTACACAGCTTAAAGCAACAGTGAAGAAAAGAGGAAAGTAGAAAAGGTCAGAATGGAGAGTGAGAAGAGGAAATAAGTCTGATAAACCCTGTCTGGGGAAAGGAAAGAGTGAATTTAGACTTGTGGCCTGTTGTAATATTGGTTATTAATTCTTGAGAGAAGATCATATACTGTGGGAAAGGGCAGCAGAGATTGACAGATGAGATAGATAGCCTTGCTACACTCTGACCCCAGCAGACACAGAACTGTTCTGTGTCTGAGTTTCCTCATCTGTAAAATGAGAATTGTTCTTACTTACATTTCAGGGTCCTTGGAAGCATTAATTGGTGCTTATTGTTAAGGCTCGTTGAGACCACCAGTTGGAAATACAGAATAACCTGGGTCTTCTGGGCTGCCTTTTCTATCTCACTGTATTCTAGCCAAATTCATTTAAAAAACAGGTACTGTCAGTTCAGAGTTTCTTGGAAAATAATCAACTTTAAAAATGGGAAGAAGGAAGGGCTGTTGTGAAATACGTGTCTAATTTTAAAGCAGAGGAGCACTGCTAATGCGCTCTCCTGTCCGCTGTGGTGCTTGTCCCCCCTCCCCATTCCCATCAAGCACAGCCAAGCCTCAGAGACTGCTCAGGCTCCATGTGGGACCATTCTCTGAAAACAATAATATTTTCTTTTGAAGGCAAGAGATAATTTCTTTACAAGAGTGCACCACAGCGCTCCTATTAGCAAGGAGAGTACCAGAGCTGATGAGATGGTCTGGCCCTCATTAAGCCAATGTCAGGAAAGGATTAAAATCATCCAGTTGCATTTCTAGGTTTTAAATTAACATTAAACCCACAATAAATTACTAAATAAAACCAAAGACCTTTTCATCCTCAGATCAGGTTAATTTTAATCTTTAAAATTATTCCCATTTTTATAACATTCCCAAACCAGTTATAGTGTCAGTGGCTACATACAGTTACTCATTATTAGTTACTCATTAGCTGTCACAGAGCTCTGTAGCTTCTCTCACCATGACCTCTTTCCCAAGGCAGTCATGGAGCATGAGCCGCCTTCTACTGAAGTTTATTTTCAAACATCATTCAAATATCTGTGCCCAACAGCTTCTCATTCGTGCAGTTGTGGTATGCAACATTCTTTTTTTGCTCCCTCTGCTCCATCTTGGAGAGTATCAATGATATCCAGAGTCTCTGATCTCTTAGGTCACCTGAAATATATAGATTTTTTTTTCCTTTTGCAGGTTCCATTGCTTGCATCATTCCTCTGTGCTCCCCCAACTGATATTCTCCACAGAGGAGTTCTTCAAACTGTTTGTTACAGCCCCCAACAAGCTTCCAGTGGATCACGGGAGCTGTGAATTTTTAGCCTCTTGGCGGAGCAATGAACTACTTTGGCTTCTTGGCAGTCTACATCTGCAGCTGTTATATAAAGCTAGTTTTCACGTCCTTGCCTTGGCAGGGCTGAGCAGATGCTGTTTCCTCAGAGAAGTGGAAGCACTGAGTGGGTACATCTCCTCTGAGATGCCCTGCTCTTTTTTCCTGCATAATTTACATGAAGATGAATGAATTTGTGCTTGCAAATAATTTGAGACTATGTCCTCCAGAGGGACTAGTTGTTAAGCGGTGTCAATCTTTTCTCCCCAACAAGCCAGTTTTTACTCTCCATGTTATCCATTCTCTTGTTCTCCTCCATTTATTCCTCCCTCTCTTCTCTGATTTTCTGTCTCATCTTTCTCTCTCCTTATGTTTGTCTGTTTTCATCCCCTTAAGTTCTCATTTGGCAGGTTGGCCACCTACCTCACTGCCTCACTTGACCTTTCATTCTAGACCAGCTCTTCCCATTTGAATGGCTGCTTGTTCAGCCTCGTCACCTCTCACTGTAATAAAACAAGTGCTCCTTGTTAGTGCTTCCTTCCTCTGGTTTTAGGCCTGGTTTCTTAAGAAAATAAAATTTCTGTGATTATACTGTACAAATGCATATATTTACCCTTTACTGTGAATAAAGTATTAAGCCTTTGGCAAAACTTGCAAGCGAAATAGAGGGATTTGAAGTGTCTTTAAGTTTTATCGAAGAAGGTGGCCACACAGAAGAAAAGGAGTTTATTTTGTGTTCCTCTGAAAAGAAGGAATGCAGTCTGAGCTCATTCTTACTAGATAATAGAAAATCCACGCAGAGGACTGTGGGACTCTCATTGTATTAGGTATTACATTATTAGAGATTATATTGTTAGAGCTTCAGTCTGGATTTCTCTCCTCTGTGGACTCTCCAGATGCAAACTCTGAGTTTGGCTTTCCCATAGTTGCAGCCTTCAAATTATTTCTCTCCTGTGTGTATTCTTTCCTGTCCAATAACAAGTAATAACCCTCTTGCTCTCACTTCTTTCCATCCTGAGGGACAAAAAAGTTTTAACCTGGATCTGTGCCTCTACCCTGTCCAGGCACAGACACACAAAGTCTTTTGCTATCACAAGAGGGAAGGGGATGAGAGGGTGTTAATCATACCATGATTAACTCATGGTATATCATTAATATTATTCAGGAACAAAATCCATCAATCACAATGTACAACTCCAACGGAAAGAAGACCTCATGGATTCTGATATTCACACAACTACTGTTTTCTGACACTTGTTTCTTAATCTATTTTCTGTGTATTGTTTAGATCATAAATATTTAGGATAGGGACCGTCTCTGTTTTTTTAACCATTCTATTGTATTGGAATAGTAAGCAATGGTTATAGTTAGAAAAATGTTTCCATAGTTTTTAAACATTTCTATATGTTAAGTATGTTTTAGGAAGATTAAAGAAAACACGTGCTTTCAGTTGCACTGCCTTTTGACAGTAGTAAGTTGAAGCTTCCTTAACACATGCTTGGAATGTTTCGGTCTTAACTTGGTACTATGAAATTCTTAATACAGGTGTTTCTCAGAAATACAGAAGTTACAAGTGTGAAACGTGTTGTAAGAAATAATGAGCAGAGGTAAGTAATAACACCCCAGTTGAAATCAAAGCAGAAAATAGCTAAATCATTTGAAAAGAGATGAATTACAGTAAAGTAGCTGTGCAGTGTATAATGATGAGAAGTGACTGTGCTCTACAGTAGAATGAACTCATCTTGCAGTGATGAGCCCAGGTCCTACAAAAATGGCAGGGAATCACTCCTGGCCAGAAATATGTAATCAGACAATGTCAGAAAACATATTAAAAAAATCTGGGTTTTGTAAAGATAATTTTATGCAATTATTCCTGGAGGAATCTTGGTGCGCCTGTGTAACTCACCCGGTTTTATCCTAAATTGTATAAGACTAATGAGTGCAGAGAGATATTTTCACGCACACACACACAAAAGAAACCAAAACCAAAGGTATGAAGAAAATTGGAAATTGTACTTAGGTGGATTTAGTGACAGTTAAAAATGAATCTGAGTAAAAATGGGAAAATTTTTGCATCCTGTGCAGTCTGCTGTACACTCTGTGTCCTGTGTGTAATTAATCATTTACACCTGTGTGGAATGTCACAGTTCTTATTTGGTAACATTTTGCACTGGGACAACTAATACAGTAGCTGCAGGGGTTTAGTAAATAGATGGCTCTCCTTATTTACTTATTATCTTTCCCCCACCTAGAATATGTTAAACGTGTTTCAGATCTGACTTGGTGTCAAGTATGAATAGGTTTTCAATAGCAACATCATGTATCTTACTTGAAGGTGTGAAGAAAAGGAAGAAAAAAAAATGTTTTAACTCCCAACATGTTTTCCTGCTTCAGCAGACTTATGTCCCCTAGTTGTCATGTAAGTGATAAATGAGCAATTTGACAGCAAACATATTCCTATATAACCTTCTTCGCAATAAGTGACTCGTTCTCAAATGTAATTGCTAACTATTCTCTCGTTTTGCAAAACTTCTTGGACACCATAGAATTTCATGGACAGGTTTGCAGGGAAAAAGGCCCGACTAGATCCTAAGAGGGGGAAAACACAATGTGTTCTGATTCACTGTTAACTAAGTGGTTAATACAGATGTTCACAAATATAACCAGTTTGTTTATACACACCCACCACATTGTCAGCCCCCGTCTTCAGTCAATAGACGGCTTTTCCTTTGAGGATTCCTTTTTTATGGAAAGAGCTGTGTGAAATGTTCCATGTGGAAAGTGAATCCACAGGATATTACTGTTTTGTGGAGCTCCTGGTAGACAACAGTGAGAGCTGAATCCCTAACGCTTTTCATTTTAGCCAGGAAACAAAAGTAATGATGATGCCGTCACCAGTTCAGCACCTCCATGAGCAACACAGAACAACTGTTAAGAATCCCAAAGTGGCTGTTACTACCTGTCGTCTTTCCACACTGTTGATAGCACTTAGACCAACTGTTGTTATCATGGGAAAAAACAAGAAGGCTCATGTGAAACTGATATAAAACTCAAAAGATTCAATTCAGACACAGTTTACACAGATTA
>VZTL01047511.1:0-35073 GCA_013400535.1 Scopus umbretta
TTTTTTTTTTGCCTTTCACTCCAGTGGTGTGGCTTTGTGGAGCTGGGAAGTGACCCAGCCCCTGTAATTTCCCTTGTGGGGTGAGGTTGGGATGAACTTGAACATCCCCAGTGGCTGCCGCCCTCACCCAGTGTGCCCTGGCCCTTGCTGTCTGCCTTTAGAGGTCCTTGGGAGAGATGTCCTTGTGAGGAGGGGAGGCGGGTGTCCTGGGGTTAGGGGAACTCTAGCCCTGCAGTGCTCCTGCCAGAGAAGGAAAAACCCCTGGTATCCAGCTGTGTTTACAGCCTCAGCCCATGTTCTCTTGGTTTCTATGAAAGCCACAAGTGGAGCAAACTTCAGGCTCAGACCAAGATCTGTGTGCAGTTTATGCATGAAGCCTGACTGCAGAGTTAGAAGCCACCCCAGAGGTCTGTTCAGACACCTCCTTCTCCCCTCCAGGCTATGCAGTGCTTTGCTCTGCTCTGAACTGCCCCTGCTTTTCCGTGCTGGTGCATTTGAGTGGCTCCTCACTGGACGAATTATTCCACCCGCAGGCTGCAAGCAGAGGTTCACCCTGTCCCTGGGCAGGACTTGGACAGACAGGGGTGATCTGGGTGCTGGAATGCTGCCCTCTCCATTTCAGCATGGGCGTCCTGGCTAGCACTGGGAGAGATTTCTCCAGAACTGCTGTGTTAGGCATCTGCACTCCACAGGCTTGTGAATAATGCATTATATTGAGCCGTGGCTTACTTATAACATTAAACTGTTGAAACAGACAAATGGAAATAAAATAATAACTTGAGCTTAAACACATAGGCTGCAGCAACTCAAGAATTCATTATACTATTTATCTGCTACTGTGGAGTGGAATTTTAAATGGATATGTCATGTCAGAGCTTTCTTTTTTAATGACTGTTTAAGAACATACTACTGTGGAAGATATCAGCATTGCAGGCTTTTCCTATATTTGATTATAGCTGATAGCAATCAAAGTAATTTTACTGCCAATAATAACGCTGGCAGCAGCTTAATTTAATAGCATGGAGGTTAGATCTTATTTATATCATTTCTCAAATGTTGATAACTTTGAATGTAACTACAAAATATTTTTGTAATGAAAACTTAAAATATGGGATATTTAATTTAGTGCCTTGGCTTCACTGCTTAAAAATGTTCAGACTGCACAAACACATTCTTACACCAGTTGTTTTGAATATGACTTTTCCATGGAACATAGGCCTTTTTCATGATATTCTGAGAAATGCTGATCACTTTATCACTGTGAGGCATGCCAATATTGAAAAATCAATCTTCTTCAAATAACTCTGCAGTTTGCCAAAAGTAAATAAATAATCATTGGAAAAATAAATCCATTAACTGATATTTTTTTCACATCCTGTCTGCTTTCCTTACCTTGGTAGAGTTAGAATTGTGTTACTGCCACATCAGTTTACTACCACCAGCTTTGATAGCTACGTCAGAGTTACACCACTAGAAAGGAGCAGATTTTCATCTCATTGTAATTATGGGATTTTTGCCACTGCCTCAAATGGAGTAGACTGGCTTATAGAAAACAGCAGGGTTTCACCCACGGGCTGTGCCATCCGTGAGATGAATGCTGTAGCTGCTAGCAACTTGGTGCATGGCTGCTGGTTTTGTTCGTCCCCTTATTTAAAAATGTTTATGTACATATATATTCGCAAGCCAGTATCCTTTGCCATGGATCTCTTACAGACATGCCTGTTGCTGCGTTCAGCACTTACAAGGCTGGAACGGGTGATGCAGGGTATGGGTAGGAGCTGCCATAATCGGCTGTGCTTTCCTCTTGGTCTGCTAGGGTCTCCTGAGGGCTGATCAGAGCAGCACTGAAATGGCCTCCTGCCTCTCATAGTTTCTCAACCTCCAAAAGCTAATTTTCTGGGAAGTTTTGTTCACAGAGTGGCATCAGGTTTAAATGTTGAAGAGGAAAACGTGATGTTTTCATGCTTTCAGACACAGCTGGTTAATTCTGTGATAGGGAAGTAATGTTATCCCCTATTACAGAAGAAGCAGCAAAGTCAGACGTTGCAAGTGAACTGTTCAGGGAGAAACCAAGCCCCAGCTGACTCTGGGACTCCAGCCTGCCCTTGGGTTTGACACTGTGTTCAGGCAGCCGAGCCAGGCTTCCTCTCCCAGAGGGAAGAAAAGCTCAGGGAAAAGAGCAGCCGTGCTTCCCGCTGTGGGATCAGGAGAGTCTCACAAGGTATGTAACGCAGTGAGATGTCCACAGTTGCCACTGCTTGCCAATATGAAAATGAAAGACCTACCAGCCCAGAGATTCAACATTCCGCTATCCTGTTTCTGCTCACCTTGTTGTGAGGAGATGCTATAAACGAGATAAAGAAAAAGGCTCTTTTTTTTTTTTTTTTTTTACCTGCTCCTGCATGATCCTCTTCCCTCAATACTTGTTTTGAGATGATATTTTAAGGTGACTTGCCTACAATGCCACCTCACAAGCATGCAGACAGTCAATGGTAGAACTGGGGAAAGCAAGGGAGAGCAACTGGTCTGGGACTGGGATGGGAGGAGGAGTTCCTTATACCAGTGTTGCCAACAGCACAGGCAGAAATTGTCCAAGGAGTGGTTTGGCAGCCTCTAGCCAGGACCTGAATGTTAGCTCCTTGTGCTGAAACCACTTTGGCTGCTAAAAACAGCCAAAGGATCTCCAAAAATTGACAGGGGTGGGTCAGGAAGCATAGGAAATCATGAACCAGGGACAGAGAGGCTGAAAACCTCAGTGCACCCACGGCACCTTTCCAGGGGGAGTCATCTCCCCTCCCACTACCTTCAGGAGAAGACAGGGACAAAGCACACCCAGGCCTGTACTCCCTGCTCAGAAGAGAAGTTCCTACTCATGCCCGTCTCCCCACCAGGACGACACACCCGAGACAGGGTGGTCAGCATGTCCCAGCTCTCTTGCTCTCAGGAAGCCCTGCTAGACTCACCTAAATACTGTATTCAAAAGCTCCCACCAGATTAAGTTAAAAACAAATAATGAAAAAATCAGTCTTCTCACTGTGGAGTGAATTGCTCTCTGCTTTAATAGACTTTGTGCTAAAAGACAGAAAGAATTGTGTATTTATTTCCAAGATTATTAAATTACGTATAGAATATGCTTCCTGAGTATTAGCAGAGTTTATAACTGAATTCATCCTATCCATGCTCTGGTTACGTCTAATGAGGATAATTATTACATGGCTTAACTATAATTCAGTATTGACTCTTTTGCGCATGAAAAGCTTTTGTTGGCAAGCATCAGTGGAGAGCTTCACAAAAGACATCTTTAGCTTGTGTAAATATTGTTAGTTCAAGGTCTCACCCTAACCTGCTTTAGGCTAAGTACTTTCTCCTCAATTGAGTTAATATAGCCAAAATGATATAAGGATGGGATTAGATACTGGCTTACACCACAGGGAAAAAATGAAAGTTGGACAGGGAAAAATGCAGCTAATTCCATGCTGTCAGCAGTGGATATTAAAGATTATTAGTTGGCATACTCAGTTATGTGTGAATCACAATAGTGGTACTGTTACTTTTTTTTACAGGGGCAGGTAAAAGTGTAGGTTTAGTATCAGCTGCAGTGATTATTTGTTGCTTGCACTGATTTGAGGTTATATTAAAGTGTTTGACAGGTTCAGAGGAAACATCTCTGTGTAATAAAATGTCCCACTTTTACATGGTCTTTGTTACTGGGTAGAAATGAACAAATCTGCCTGTCAGGAGTTTGGCTGTAGCTGCCTTTTACAAATATATTCCTTTAGGCAGTAACTAGTTATTCTATTTAGTGATAGTTAAAATGATAAACTAACAAATGTAGGTCTCTTTTTGCTGCTTCCCTCTGCTGGATAGAGCCAGTAGTTCTTAGTTTTGTGTCACAGGTTCATCAACACCAACCACAAGACTTCTCTGCCACCTTAGGATCTGGGCTTTCAGGTCACAGGGAATAAATTTGAATCTTGTTTTGACTCTCACAGTGAACTTTTCATTCTTCAGGTTAACCAGCAGTCACAGAATTCACAACAATATAAAATCCTTAGCTCTAAGTAAATGGCCCCAGCCTGACACTTTGATGCTGGAAGCTCTTCTGTCGAGGTAAGAAGGTGTGCTGGGCTGGAGCAGGGTGCTGGGCATGCCAGCCTCTCTGCCCCTGGCCCTAAGGTAGACTGACATCAGGGCAAGGAGGTGTACTACACAAGAAGTCAAACTATTTATTGGATGTACGTATTGAAATTGTTGCTTTTTAACAAAATAAGCCTCCGGAGCGTTGTTTGTGTTTTGCTTGTTTTCATAGATTTCCATAGCCAAAAGAGACCGCTGTGATAATGCACTTTGACTGCTTGACTGCCGTTCCAATACCAGTAACAACTCTAGTTGAGCTAGAGCATATATTTTAGGAAAAAAACCCAAACCCAACCTTCTAATCTTGGTTTCCAGTTTCCAGTGTCAGAGGGCCTCCCACAGCACGGTGACGTTCCCATGGCCAAGTCTCCTTGCACAGTTTACATCCTCTCACAAGGCGAACAAGTCTCATTTGAAGATTTAAATGTCAGGATTCATCTTTCATCTGTTCGATCTTGTACATTTTTTCTCTCCAAAATTGTCAAAGCCAGTCATCGTATGTGTGTGGCCTGTATTGGTACTTGATGAGAAGTAGCTTGGACAGCTTTGTAGCTGTCTGAGTGCCCAAGGCGTAGGACTTCACAACCTCTCATTCAGTTGTCCCATCAGTACCCACTCCAGAAAAGGACTAGCCCTTTAGAGCCAGTGGTGGAGATGATATTCATCTGAATATCTACAAAGATCCTCAAGTCCATTCAGAGATACCATTTCCCAGAGTCATAACTGAGACCTATGCGCTTTGTGCTTAGATGTCTGACTTTTCAAGATGACTGTACTGAAATATGTCACTTAGCTTCTACACCTTGTAATAAATTTGAGATCTATTGCATAGAAGGAATGAAAATCACAGTGAGAAAAAAGACAAACCCAAATAGCTTTGGTCCCTGTCACTATAAGAGAACTGAAGATCCTGAATGCTCTTGGGAAGTGGACCATGCTTCAGAGGAACATTTAGCAAAATCATTTTTCTGTTAGCTCTACAATACTGATTCCAGGAAGAAATGGCCTTTTAATATATTACTCATACGAACACTAGTGCTCTTTGCCTGTATGTTGTCCCTAGCTATCACTATATTCAGTGCTTCAAAGGTAAGGGGAAACAACAACAATATAGAAAAAACTTGTCCTAAAGAAGAGTGGGAAAAAATATTTCCTGGTCTCCCAAGTAATCAGTGAAAGTTCTGAAATATTGTATAAATGTATAAATGCACTAAGTACTTACTATTACTCAATCTCCTCTCAGCAGTCCCTTAGTAACTGGATATCCAGTGAGTCCTGCTGTAAGTTTAATTCTCTATTGGTGGGGTTATCACATTTCATCTTAAAACTTTTAATGTAACTTTTCCCTAATACCTTATTTGGAAAAATTCTACCAAGACTGAAGTCTGCAGATGGTTAGGAAAGAATTATTTTTTAGGTTTAACACCCTCAAGTTTTTTTTGCCTCACTATTCTCCCCAGGCACCGGAGGGTCTCCAGTCTCACAGCCAGGTGTGCCACATTGTTGCTGTGCCATTCAGGGTACCATTTCAAGATACTGGGACATCATTGTTCACGTCTCCTCCAGGGAGGACAAAGACCACACCAGGGCAGCTTGGACCCTAGCAGATGAAGTGAAAAGTTTTGAGCGAATGGACCACACACTTTGTATCATGTTCACATTGTGATTCAGGGTCCAAATGGATCAGGTTTACCATGTTGTACTGTAGACTGGATGAATAAGAACATAGTCTTGAAATTTAAATAATTGACCAGAAAATCCCAACCCACTATCTCCTGGGTAGCTCTAGAAATGATTTTAAGTGCCTGTTGTTGCTCTCCCAGCAGTGTGCAGAGTGTTTCAGTTTTCAGAAGGCTTGTGGTGCCTGCTGATCAGGCAGGACAGCTGAGAGCTTCTGCGTACCAACAAGGGCTTCTGCAAAATCAGGCACTGAGAAGGGACATTTTCTCAGCAGGTGCGGGGTATTGCTTTCTGTTGGCACAGCAGTTTTGGCTTAGCTAAAATGTATATTTACTTTATGTAACTCTGAGTGGAGTAAGAATGCTAGCAAAAACCACTTGGAAAAGGAAAAAAGGAAACGTTAAACCTTAACTCTGCATTCTCAATTAAATGATTACTCCTTCAGGATGAAATTGTTCTTGATTCTTATTGTAAACCTTTCAATTTCTTACATAAATAGCATGATTATATTTACATAAATAGTTGCACCCTGGAGTACAACAATCCTATTGTACACAAAAATCCTATTAAAATTTCCTGAGAGAAGAATACAGCTTGAGCAATCGTCTGTTGTGCATAAAACCAGACCTCCTCACTCTTTTCTTTATTCAAAGCCAAACTGTGCCTTTAGATGCATGCACCCAAGTGCAGAATTGAGCCCTTAGAATTCAATCCTAGGCTCCAATATAGGAAAGAACATTCATAACTGAATTGATATTTCAAAGAAATATAACGTACTAATAGGTTTTCTGCAAGGTGATCATGTGCATTTAGAGGTGAGATAGCAAGCATACCCGGAGGTATCTGATTCATCCTTGAAAGAAACAGCTGCAACCTTGGCTTCTACTCAAAGCAACTACAATCCCAATATCTAAGCATGAAGGAGCCTGTGCCTTCATCTCTCTTTGGCTTTTTGCTACTCTACATTCAACAAACACTAGAAGTACATTTCCCCCCTCTGCAGAGTCAGGCCAGCATATAAAGCTTGAGTTTTTAAAATGTATTTTTCAAAAGTAATATGTGGCCCAGTGTGGTCTTTCAGCCACTTGGGTCAGGAGGCAGGCACCTGTGTTTGACCCTAATCACAAAGCAAAACTTTACATAAATAATTTTAAATAAGCAACTATCTTTGGATCAGCAGCTGTTTATTGAATCAGAGTAACCACAGTATAGAACAGGATATGGACACTGATTGAAAATATGACTGCACTGAGGAGATTGGCCATTGATCCTGCTACCACTGTAGCTTGTGCACATTTCTGATATGACCAGGCAATCAAACAAATATGGTTTTGCACAATCAAAGATTAGCTGAAAGATATAAATAAGTGCTATGAGTAGAACTTCAGAAGTACTTGATAATAGGTTTGATTGCTGAAGTAAAAAAATAAATGAAAACAAAAAAAGAAATTGAGTGTTTGACTCAAAAAGACCAACCCTTTCTAATTCTCTGTGTGCATGGAATGAACATGTGCACGCCTGCACACATCCCACCACTTTTCTTTCAAAGTAAGATAAAAAATTCATTTAATAGGAAGCAAATGTGTTCTTTGTTTTCAATTTTTTCTTTTAAAAACTCTGTTTAGCTAATACCCCCTGAAAACATTGTTTTTAAAAAAGAAGTCAAAATGTTTAGAAAGTACAAAATGAGGTGTATCTACTACATAACCCATTTACACATTAAAAAAAGAACCAAAAAGAAAGAAGACCACCCTGAAACCTTGTTCCAATTTTACTTGAATCTCTGATAAATTTTTGTTTCAGTAAAATTACAAATTTGGCAATCAGTATCCAACTGAGAAATGCAATCCAATCCTCTAGCAAATGATCTTCCAGGTATTGTCAAGTAGCTACTCAGAAAAGATTCTCCTGGGTAGATTCAGTGATGATGGAGAGTGCTCAGAAAAGTCCTAAAGAATGCTGCAATATTTTGAAACCAAGCAGTTGTGTGCACAGGAAAAAAAATAAATAAATGAAGCAAAGGCAGTAAGAAATATTTGTAATCTGAAATACAGGGAAAGAGATGTGCTGCATCAATAACCATAGCAGGTGATTAGAGCTAATATACCATGCTACTGCAGGCTGGACACATCATCCCAATAATTTTGTTGAGAACTGACAAATCTTTGATTTTGAGAGCAATGGCTAGTGACAATATATTTTGTATTTCCTGATGCAGCATGCATCTAAGAATGTTTCTTATTTCATATGGGAATGATTTCAGGATGCTAGCAACATAACATTCAGGGAATGAACAGTCTAAAATTTCTATAAACACCAGAATCAAGGCATTTATGAGTTTTAGTAAAAATTTTATTGAAGTCTGGTCATGTTGGCATATTGTGCATTTTAAATGTAAATTAGATTACTGGCAGTAGATTCAATTTAGTGGTAAAAATGTAAAGAAAACAGTTGGGCTACAGATGAAACAATAATGTAGCTGTTCTTTAGTTAAGAGAACAGTGAAATCCAGAAACAAATGGTGTTTGGGAATATTTATGGTAAAGGAAACATGCTGCATACGATTATCTTTATCAATTTTATGCAGCACAGTAGTTTTTGTTCAGCTTTGAAGAGCAGTTTCTGATAGTGAACATATGATAGTGTGAATGGATGGCTCTGAGGATTTCCAATAGCAACAGAAAAACTTTCATCTTTAGCTCACTTGCTAAAAAGTAGCCAGGCTGTGAGTGATCAATGCTGATGGCTTTGTGTGTACAACTTGTTTGACATGACACCAGGTCTCCTCTCCTCCTCCTTCCCCCATTACACTGTTTCATGTCCAAAGTGTGTGTGACTAAAAAGGACCATGCAGCTTGGCACTGCACTGGTGGCTGTAGGGGAAAATCCACTGCTGGGTTGTGGACATTTGTTTGCTTCTTACGCTGTTTTGTCCCATGGTCCTGGTGGTGTAAGCAGTTGGCCCTCACTGCATTTCTCTCCAGACACAATATGCTCGCTCTGATCAGGCTTGTCATCAGACACCTTTCAAAAGCTTTCAAAACTCCTGAAAAACACCAAGCATTTAAATAAAGAATTCACAGAAAGATTCAGTTGCTTGGAGAAGTATTTAAAATAAAAAGAAATGTAGGGTCTGGAGAGATAATGAACTGTTTTATTGAACTATCAGTAAGCTGCAGAATATGTTGGAAAGCAAATCTCATTTGCCTCAAAGATGCAGCTGTGCTGAAGTGTGATGATTTTGCATGTACAGCAACCACTGCAGCTTGCAAGTGGCTAGATGGGTGCAGAGAAGTGAAAGTTAAAATAGAGTTATTTAATTAAGCCAAATCTGTTCTGGATACAAACCTATTAAAATGGATATCATTCCCTTTTACGCCACAGCAGCATAAGTTAAGTTCTCTTCAGAAATGAATGTGGACAAAGGTTGCCGAAACAATGCTTGGGGAAGGAGCAGGAGATGGCCCAGGGTACTGACAGTCAGTTGTGTGTTTGGGAAGAAGCAGCAGGAAAAGTAACCTAAGGCACAAATGGTCAGGGCTTTGTCAGCCAAAGAGAGTATCAGGGTGAGGTCTGTGAGAAGCTGAGAAGATGGGCAAGGTTTTCAGCTAAGTGTTAATTGGGCAACAGTCTTGAAAGCCGGCTCCTGCACTGCTGGCCTCCCAAAGCGTGGCGGCTTTACAGTTTCCTCAGGTCAGTCGGTCAAGGAAACACCTGACAACTGCTGATTTCTTCTTATGGAAAAAGCCACAAGACCATAACTTTTTATTTAGCTGTTTGGGTCAGACAGCAAAATACTATTTTGTCTTCTTGACAGCTTTTTGTCTAATTTTTCGTAAGACCTCTGGGATACTGCCTGTTTCTATGTGTTGACAGTAGCTAGCACAACCTCTGCTGAAGCTTTTGTGTAGCAAACTGCCCAGCAGAAAGTTAAAAGATGAGTAAATCTTCCAGTTGTTTGTGAGAATAGACTGGGGGCATGGGGTTGCAAGCGCACATTGAATGGGAGTTGTTCAGGTAGTGCAGTGACTGATAGTGTTAAGAAGCTCAAAGCCATATAGAAGCACAAGTAAAACTGAAACACAAATAACATGAAATTGCTGGTTACTGGTTTTCTGATTGGAATAAGAGTAATTGCATGTTGTACTGAACCTCTGATATCACAGTGTTCAGAAGATCATAATAAATTTGTTGGCTAAGTCATCTAGCTGCTGCTGGACCTCAGTCTTGAAAGAAATGTCTGTAGTCCATCTGTGTAGAAATATTTAAAACAAAAAGAAGTTTGTGCTCTGCCAAGAGTCTCAGTGAAGACTTGACCTGACTGACAACTCCAAGGGGTTTGCCAGTGACTTCACTGGGGCCAAGGTTTGTATCTGCTGTAGATGCTCAACAGCTTTATATTCTCAAATGTCATTTAAAAGGCATGATGGAGAAGGGGCCTGAGGAGTATTATCGCAAGAAGTTATGCAGCACACTGAGAGCAGGAGACAGCGTGTAGTAAGGAGACTTTCTTTGAAAGGCTTTTCTTGCCTTCAGTAGTCATTAGAAGTGGTTGACATCTTTCTGCCATAACTTTTGAAGCAATTGCTATTTGAATCACCCAGTTTTGTAATGAGAAGTCATGCGTTTGGGTATTTTCTATTATTTAAAAGCTGAAAGGCAGTGTGAGAAATCTTTTAAGAAAATAACATCTCCTCTTAATTTTGTTTAAAACTCTTTTCCCCATCAGACTGAGTTCATTGGTGGGAGAACAGTTTCCTGATCAGAATGAGAAACAAATACAAGATATCACACAAAAAAAAAAAAAAGAAAAAAAAAAAAGATGAAAACTTCAAATGAAACAGAAAGTTTTAATACCAATAATATTTGTCTACACTTTTCATGAGCTATTCTTTCATGTGTCTCACTGTGAGTTAGCATTGCGCTGTGTTGCAGAACTTCAGAGTAACTTCAGCTTTCACTAGGAATTCAAAGTACTTAAAAACAGTTACTGGCTGTTCTTCCTTATTATTAACAGTTATTTTTTTAAGGAAAAAATGTGTGGGTTTTGACCTTGATCAGGGTAGTGAGATAGATACATGATGGGAAAAGCTAGCATGGCTGGTCAGCTGGAACTGGTTTTGCTTTTGGATTCCTGCTGTCAGGACCCATGTCTGGGCAGTCCTGGTCCTCCATCAGCAGTGCTTTTCCCTTGGGTGGCTGCAGCCTGTGCGTGCCTGTGGTGCCATTCCTCTTGTGAATTTGTTGGTTTGTGGGGAAAGGATTTGAGCTTGGGTATCGCCCTTTTTCTCCCTTCAGCTCCCAACTCTGTACTTATTAGTCAGCACAACTTTGTTTTCTGTCGTGTACCAATTGGAATTGTTTTGGCAAGAGCCTTCGACACCTCTTCCCAAGTGAGATGTTCAGTTCAGTGGTTAAACACTGGCTAGAGGTTTGGAAGGCTGAATTCAGGGTTTTGCTCTCCCATTGTTTTCTGTATGCCTTTGGCTAAGTTGCTGGAGGAGGAGGAATTAATCTCATCTGGCATCAGCTGTTACAAATTAGGCATCTGATCTGAGCTTGTTGTCCATGTTCCCTCCCATGTGGTCAAGGAAGAGTGACAGGCACCTTCAGGGATTGATTCATACCTTTCAGAGGTGTCTGCTCTCTAGAGTGGCTATAGAAAAATCAGGCAACTAGCTGAGATTCTTATGCCTTATTTTCAGTGCCTAAAATAAGTCAAATTGAGTCCCACACTTAATCTCTGTTTTCTGGCTGTTACACAAAAGTAGAATCCATTAAGTCCATTAAAAACAATGTAATGCTATGGCTATTCAAATTTCTCAAAAACAAGGCCTATTTGGAAAGCCCTGGAAGATTTTCAGACCAGACCTTTTAAAAATACTTAGGAATCTAAAGGTGTAGAGACGTGTCTCTTGAGCTTTTAACATCTCCTAACTCCTATAAAAGTCATAGGATTTTTTAAAAATCTCACTAAATTCGCATCTGTGTTTTGAGGTATATAAACACCTATAAAACTCTGTCCCTAGTCTTCACTGGGGAGAGCACTATACTGAAATGCACCCAGATCTCCAAGTAGCATTTTCCCTGGCATCTTCCCCCCCGGCAACCCCTGTTTCCATGCTCCATGGCTTTTGCCCCTGGCAGCAGAGATATGCTTGGATGAGGAGTGTATGTGACATGTAACACTCCAGCTCTTCCCTGCTGGTGGATAATTAATCAGGATGAGAGCTGTGGTTGGGCTGGGGAGAGAATCAGTGAATCATTACCTCCCCTCCACTTCAGCTGGACTGTGTGGAAACTTGGCATGGTGGAGAATCTTATACCTAAACCTTTTTTTTTTTTATTTGGATTTGACAATTCAGCTGTGACCATGGAACTGGCAAGTTATAGACACAACACAGAAGATGTAAACTTAACTTGTCCTTTCTTTTGGGCTGCCTTGAGTTTCTCATTCCTTGTTGAATGTTTCCATCAAGACCAGCATGATAAGAGTTAATGCATGGTCTGGGAATGAATGTATGTATGTGTGGTGGGACCCTTCCTCCCTTGTGATTCTTCCTTTCCTCTATGTGAACAGACTTGCTCACCATCCCCAAGAGTGTAAGAGGCAAAGGTGAGGAGGAAGCTGACAAACAAGGAAAATAATCCCTTTGCCCACCCCTAGTGGAAACTCTGTTAGCTACAACATGGCAGCTGAGACAGAATGACTTAACTCAACCAAATCTCTTTTATTATGTTCCTGTGTTTATTTTTCCTCTGTATTTATGACTTAGCATGTTGGGTTTAGTGTGGAAAGGACTCTAAAGCTGTAGATATGTGTTGTAATTATACAAATTCCTCTGCATGGAGTCTGTTAAAAAGATTGATCTATTTTTATGAGGACACACACAAATACTCATTTTGATGGACCTCATTGGCATTTATTGCAGGCCTGCCACTACTAAAATTTAAAGCCAACCTTGTAAATTTTATGGAAACTACATGCTGCAATTATTAGCCCGAAGACCTCCTGTCTCGCAGGAATGAGTCAGATTTTGCTTTCCATGTACACTGTGGTTTACACCTGAAAGAGATTAGTGAGGACCACCAGTAGCTTGAAAAACTAATCTCCAGTATTTTGTTTCCAGTTTAGCTCTGAAAGATACTCCAGGTGTTCTCATTAATTAGTCATTGCAAGTCACTGTGTCACTATTGTGCATTGAACAGCTGTTTTCTGGTGCATTTTTTCTGCAGGAGTGTTTTAAATTAAAAGTTGGTTTATATACTTTTTAATGTTTAGAAACAATTCTTGTGACTGGGGAAAATGAACAAAAGCAATTTCTAACAAATCAATTTAGGAGGACAAATTATTGCACTTGAATGTTTCCCGTAATGGTGTAACTTCAAGGAGTTTTACCTGAGTGCCTTGCTGGCATAGTAGAGGATCCAGCTAAGTGTCATGAGCAGATCTTGCCATTTTTTTCTGCAGTAAAATTCCAACTAATGTCAGGAACAATCCATAAGCCTTACAGACTGAGCAGTTGGCCATGTTGTTCTGCTCCCCTCATCTTATTTTATAGTCACAGACACTGGGACAAACAGAGGTTAAGTGGATTAAACCTACCAATCCAACAAATCAGTAGCGAAAAGTGAGACTATAGATGGATGATAAACCTTAACATAAGCAAAGTATAAATATTAGTTTGTGTGTGGCTGTATACTGTCCTGCAGGTAGCCTTTGCTAAGTCTTTATTCAATGCTTGGGGCTGGTAAGTGAGACCGCTTCTTGCAAAGAACAGTTCAGTTGACAGCAGGCAAAACATTGCTAAAGAGGAGAAATTGGGCGAGATCTAAAAACCATGAGTTATGTTTATTATGTGGCCCATTATGGTAAGGCTTTAGAAAAAAATATATTAATGTGAAGCCTTCTCATCATTTTGAAATAAGTTTTTGTTCTTGGTCAGAGCCCATCTCAGTGGGATCTTGTTTCTCTCCCTTTGAGAGATCTGGCACAGTCCCAGGAAGGACCTTTGGGACCCAGCCAGCACCCATGCTCTGCAGGTCTCGACAGTGCACCTCCTCGTTCCCAGCATGCCAGCCCTGGACATGTCCACCACTGCATCCTTCATCACTGGCTGTCCCAGCATCTTGGACTTCTTTGCAATGGCATAACCACCCAGAGGCACAGCTTGATCCTCTCTGAGCTTCAGGTAGTTAAAGTCAAACCTCCTTGTTTCAACGGGTAGACTCAAAACTGCTGTGTGCCAGAGGTCTGATTGCGAAACGCCCACCTGCAAAGTGCCAAAGAAGGGTGAGCATCTGCAGTTACATTGACTAAGGTTTAAAATTAAAGAGAGTTGATAACTTTAATTATTTAAGTCAACAGAAACTCAGTGAGGAACAAATTGCTCTGAGTACAGTATGAGAGTAATACAAAGTTTACACACTTACTTTGGAGCATCCAGTTTTGGTTGGTCTCAGAAAAAGTATCAGAAGAGATAAGACACTTTTGTGACTTGGAAAAGTTATTTCTACATTCACTCCTCTTGTTAAAGAGGTGCAACCCGATATTGTTCTTTCCACTACTGTTTGAATCCCAGCCAAAAGCAAGAACTCAAAAGAATTGATTTGAGTTGGCCAGAGAAATGAAGGGGAAGTTTATCCGTTAGGAGGTAACTTGAGTGACAAGGAGAAATGGTGACCATTTGGTTTTGGTGGAATTACCAGAGAAGTGCTCAAAAAAGTTTCTTAGCAATCTGGAGTAGTGAGAGAGTGTATCAAGATTAGAAAAGGACAATAATAATGTCTCTCCACTGTGAGGAGGAAGAATAATTCAGCAAAGCATTAGTCTGTATATCATATCTAGAAAATATATTTGCCTAAGAACTCACTTCTGGGACAAAGGGATGCCAAGATGACAGGTCTTTACACTAAGGGACATAAAAAAAGACCTTGAAAAGACATCTTCAGAGTCCCAGGCAAAGGGCAAGTCTATGTATTATTGTGAAAATGCCTCAGATTAACTGAAATTATTGCTAAGGAAAAAGTGCTTACAATAAAAAGTTGAAATGGAGATAAGCCCTTGAAAGAACATAACTTGCCGTTGTCACAAGACATATAAGAAGCTTACCAAGAAAATGGGACCTAAAATGATGGACTGTCCTGGCCATGTTGGTTTACAGTAGGGTGACAATAAAGGACATGGCCTTCCAAAAGGAGCAGGTAGGCCCAAATCTACACAAATATTTCAATCTTTGGTGGGCAATGAAAGAAGTGACATTATTTTAAGGGAATGAGTATTGCATCTCCACAGGAAGTCCCAATCAACACAAGTCTTGCTTTGCAGTCTGAACAGAGGTGCCAAAGGCCTTGACAGCCATGGGGTTTCAGATACAGCCTGCTCTTGGGTCAGGGTGGGTGGGCAAGGGACAGCTCTCCTCAGTGCTGCAGGGAGCATGCAGCTGTGGGTGTTCCTGGAGACCATGCCTCGCATTCACCCAGAGCCCTCTTCTGAGTCTTCAAAAGTCTTCAACGCATACATATATATATATATATACACACACACACAAATATATGCATATATATACTTGTTGATGGACACAGATGTACATGCTCTCCAGTTCTTCACTTTTCTGACTTGTGAGGCTGGACTTTAAGGAGAGCTATGTGCTATTATGTCAATATAGAGAACTCCATAGCATAAAATGATATAATTGCTCTTTTGTTCTCTTGCAGAAGGGGTGGGGCTTGTTTATTTTCTGTTCTGTGGTCTCCTGCAAGTGGGGTGGGATTAAGGGAACCTGGTGTCCTGTAACCACAATGTACACAAACCCATGCTGGTTGACCCTGCGGCCCAGTCCATCACTTTATCATGTTAGTTGCTCCTGTTAGATCAGTGGGTGCAGGCAGCAACTCACTGATCCAAGGAGTTTATCCCTCTTTATTCTAAGCTGTCTCTGTGCTCATGTGTCACTTCACCAACTATCTGAGACATGCACCTGAGCTTTTCCTAACAGCCACAAGAAATATAAATGCTTTACTAAATACTGGTGAGTTTTTCACTTCGCAAATGACAACTCAGAGATAGCACCAAACTCATTAAACTTCCTGCACAGTGAAACAGTTAAACAGAGACTTAGCTCTTTTACATTGAAATGCAGGAAGACATTATGAGAACAGCCTTTCTCATATGTTAGTAAGAAAGCATACAACAAAAATACTAACTAACTCCATATACTGTTGCTTGGAAGAGTGGGATACTTTCTACTGGTCTATAAAGAGATATTGTGCTGATCTATGTTGTCCAATGAGTAATACTTGCTTTCTTTTCCTGCTGTAATGATGAATACGTAAAGCCCTCTGACACATGGGCAGGACTTCTGTGCATTAGTTCTTTCTAAGTGGCCTCAGAGTTTTCATTTCACCTTGAATAGTTTCTCTTTGAGATCTGATATACCTTTCTTTAATAAAGAAAGGGACAAGGAACCTGCTTGTAATCAGCACTCTTCTAATATAACAAATCTAACAAGTATCTTGTTTCTAATGGAATACGCCATAGTTACTTGTGAAATGAAGCAAGTCCACTGTGCTTTTGCTTTGAGTTCAGAAGTAGCTGCATCTAAATGTAACGTTGTCTCTTTAATTCGTAAATAGTCAAGGTATTAAAATGTGCAAAATGCAAATAGAATTTGCACAATAATATGCTTTAATTTGATGTGACATTAGATTTCAGTTCCTCGTCTTTTCATAATAGCTATTGAAAAGGTGTAATTTTATTTTGAAGTCTTAAATTTTACTTTTGATGTGTTCCAATACATGGAAATTGAAGAGGGAAAAGTTATAGTGCAGAGTTGTGGACACATGCAAATTAAGTTTTGACTTTGATTATATTTTTTACACTTGCTATTTGAGATGTGCACTCATTCTGTTTTTCTTTTCAGTGAATATTTATCCTGATGGCTTTCACTAAATAATTGCTTCATGTCTAAACCTCTTTTCATATGATGGGCAATTCAAAACCTTGATCAAGGTCAATTGTTAAGGTGTCGAAATCTGAAAATTTAATCATCACCAAGAGTAAAATGATACTCAGAATTATGCCTTTAAGAAAAGCCACTATTTACCAAGGAAAGTGTTTTTTATATCCAGTGATCATAGTAATTTCTGAAGTGGAGCATCTTAGAATCTGCTTTGACTTATTCACTTGAGAAAATGGCTGGCTATTCATTCACTCAGGAAATTCTGGACAGCTAGTCAGAAAAACAGACAAAATCCAGTCTGATCAACAGTAACTCAGATTTTGCCTACAACTTAGAGAAATTTCATGAACTAACCACAGTTTGGTCTCACATACACTTGCAATACACTGCAAGTTCTTGCCCCAAAATTGGCCCCCAACTGAAAATGAGAATTTACAATCACTTTTGGTAAGACTAGTGTGAAATTATGCTAGTTGGACTGTGGTCTTCCACGGAGCCCGGCTCCCCTCCTAGATCCAGCATCAGTTCACATGGGGCTGTAATAGTGTCTAGTGATGCCAATAGCTCCTGTACACCAGACACTTTTAGTTGGATTGTCTGACAAGTTTTTGAACCCATCTCTGCAATAGCTTAAGATTTCTGATGGCTACTTGCATGTACAAAATCGGTACATGGGAATCCTGTTTGCAATTACATGCAGCAATGAATTTAGATATATGGGTGACTGACCCAACAGCATGTCACAGGGGCTTGTTCAGCTAGATAAGACCCTCTGTTTCCAGACAGGGAATTGAACATCATCTGGTAATCACTGTGTTGCCCTGGGAGCAGTGCTCTCATCTTTTATGATGTGGTGCCTCACACAAGAGCGGTGACTGCAAAAGGCACAGGAAGGTCAATGTCCTCATACGAAAGTGATGTGTTTGATTGCTCTATCTCAAAAGCAGCTCAGACCTCACTTGCAGCAGTTATTGAGATGCAAATCCAGTGCTCCATCCAGTGGAAACCCAAGGACTGGCATATCTAAAAGGTGTGTATTATTTTGGCAATAATAACTGCAATTTGCTAAACTGGCTAGTCCAGAGCAACCCCCACCGCCTTCCTGAAATAATTTTAGCTGCTCAGTGAAGTGCATCTGAAGGTCTCCAGGTGCTTTTGTTTATTTTTCTTTGTTATTTTTCTTGATTCTTTAAATATATTCTTCCTGATGGCCATCTCAAGAACTTAACTGGGGAATGGCACACATTTTGTTTCTCCGTGGATATTGAGTCTTTGCCCACAGCTCCTGGACTTCCCAAGGCTCCTGAGAAATTACCTCTGATACTTTTTGATACTTCAGAGAAGGCAGGACAGCAGAGTGCCACGATGGCAACTGTTGGGTAAGTACCCAGCATGCATTACCACTGCAATTAGCAAGCAAAACTGAAGACTGCAGAGAAAGATGCTGCACTGCCAGTGCTTTATAACAATAGCACTTATGTATTTGTTCTTAGTGCCTAAGGGCCTGCTTCTGGACAAAGACACAAGGACTCCACTTGCTAGGCACTCTACATGGGAGATCTTTATTCAGGTTAGTGCCATAACAATTTTGTTAGCACCTTTCAGTCAAAGATGTGATTACAACTCATATAAACATACCCAAAACAGATAGCTTAGATACTATGCACGGTCTTGGTAGCACGCAAAGCAATCCATTTGCAAAATCTGTCATCATAAATTATACCAAATATTTGAGGAACAAGGTCAATAGCTCTGTTCTGTGGCAACTATTCTGCTAGCAGGTCTTGAGTACAGTAGATTAAAGCTTATTTATGTATATCTGTAGAAACCACCATCACACCCTGGACTGCAGTGAAGGCAGCACATTAAATTCAGTAGTACCACTTAGACTAAATACCATCATGATGCTTCCAAAGGAGAAAAACATGGAAATTAGATTATTCCAATGACATGGAATTAAAAAACAAAAACATCAATAAACCACAAACCCCACAAACCTCACAGACCCCTTTCACCTCAGGGTGAAAAGGAGACTTGATTAATCATAGTCATATCTGATCTAACTTCCCACTCAAAGTAGGGCCAATTTTGGAGCTCAGTTCTTTGTCAAGTTTTGAAGATCTCCAGGTATGCAGATGCCACAATCTCTCTGGGCAATGCATTTCAGCATTTTGTGAGAAATATTTTCTTATATCTAACTGAAATTTCCCTCGCTGCAACTTATGTTTGTTGCCTTTTGTCCTTTTCTGTGCACCTCTGAGAAGAGTCTGGCTCCATCTCCTTTATAACCACCCACTATGAAGCTGAAGAAAGTAATTAGATCTCCTCTTAGCCTTCTTTTCTCCAGGTTAAATAAATCCATTTCTTTAACCTCTCCTTGTACATCATGTGCTCCAGCTCTCTAACCATCTTGGTGGCTCTCCATTGGACTAGTTCCAATGTCTTGCTTATACTGAGGAGCATCAAATTGGACACAGCACTCTCTGTACCATCACACTTGTGGCTAAGGGAGAGGAATAATCACACCCATTGACTTGCACGCAGCACTCCCTAACACAGCTCAGTATGTGGTCATCATTTGTTGCCCAATGAGTGCCCTTTATCTCAAATACACCACTTAGGACATTTTCCTTCCTGCAACATCCTACTAAATATGTATCAATGGGAGAGGGGAGAAAAAAGAAGGACTACACAGAAATATGTTATCTCTGTTTGCAAATGTGGGCTTTAAAAAATGGTAAATACTAAATCACTTGACTTGCCCAAAGCCACAAAAGAAATTTATCAAACTGAGAGCCCCAATTACCTTTTTCAGTTCTCAGTTTAGACTACAAAGTTACCCTTAATTTAAAAGTAATTCAGGTCAGACTATTTGAAATGCTTCTATGACTGTTTTTTCTTATTGTCCCACTACTGAAATGTTGCTACAAATACTTTTAGCTTGAAACCTAAAAACACATCCACAGCCATGAAAGCCTTTCTTCTGAAAAAAAGTGTTTCATTTTCTTTGGGGTTATTTGTTATTTTCCCTTTGGTAGGTGTTCAGCCATTTTACTAGGTCTCTTCTTGCCACCTTAAATTAAATTCATGAAAATGTCAGAATGCAAGTGATTAAAATTATTTTGTCATCCACACCGTGGTTCTATTGGGAGTTTTTCCCCAGATTATGCTATTTGAACCTGACTATTGACAATAAATTTATTGCCTGTAGAGCTCCAAATGTGTGATGTTTTTTCCTTCACTTTCCTGAGTTGATGTTTGCAACTTTTTCCCTTTCTGGGAAAATATTGCCACCCACAAAGCACTTTTGTCCATTTAGAAGAAGCTCTGTGGTCCCTGCCATGTAAAGGTCATGTAAGGTAAGGCTTCAGGATGAAAAGTCAGATTGAATCCATAGTAAGAAGGAACAAGAATCGTATTTCAGAAAAATAGTCCATTTCCTGTCCTTGATCTTTGATTTATATTTAGTTTTTAGCAACTGAAGTTTGTTGTCATGGCCTTGTAAATTAGTGGTATGAAAATAACAGACATATGACCCTCAGCCTACCAGTGTAAATACCAGATGTAGAGGAATTAATATGAAAAAATTGGTTTAAGATGCACTATTTTGTGTTTTACAAGAATCATTGTATTCTGAAAGCAAGACTATAACAGTACTTCCAACACTTATGATTTTATTACAAGTCTCATGGCGTTTGGTGTTTTTCCTTAAAATGCCATCTTCTGGGGACATCTCATTACCTGTGATTCTCAGCTTTCATTGAAAAGCAATGCTTTTAGCTCTTGTGGTTGCAGAGGAATACATGCAAGTCTGAGCACTAAAGACTTAAAAAATAGAAGGCAATGGTAAAGGCCAAAATTTTTTTAAATTCTGGTTTTCAAATTAAACTCAACTGTCTTTGGGCCTGACCCAGAACTTCTGAGTGTTTGAGGCTGACAATAGACCTCCTATAAAGCTCATGGATTAAAAAATAATTAAATTAATTTAAATAGATGAACTATATATACAAAACTATATGTAGTTATAACTATAACTAGAAAACAGATTTTTAGATCTTTGTGTTTGCTGCTCCAGATTTCAGTCCTATGCTATTGACTTCAAAGGTAGAAACCTCCACAAAAACAGAGGTGAGTTAGGGGAACAGGGTACTCATACGGTCAATATAGATTTATGCCCTGAAGTATTTCTGTATCTAAGAATATAAAATACGAAAACATTAGCAGAATATTGCATAAGAATATTTTGATAATTTGAACCTAATCTGTGTTTGCAGCACTTATATTTTAAAATAGGAAAATTCTGAAGTCATACATCATGATGGGAAAAAATCTTTTAATTTTGGCTGTGTGTGCAGAGCTGCACTGGGAATGGTGAAGGAATGGGTTGGGAGAGGGGATGGGTGTAATAGATTCACTTGAAGGATATTTTGGAATGTTTTAATTCCTTTTCTGTGAAAAGTGATTAGGATCATTTGTATTAATGAGAAGGTTTATAAAAAAAATAAATTTGTTAAAAATCTAATTATCTGTTCCTGCAGGACTCGTTTTCTGTTCTCTAATAAAAGAATAAAACCAACACCATGTGCCCAAGGTGGTTAGTTATGCAGCACGAATGGCAACCAACAAGAAACACAGAAAAGTGCGCAGCTTGCAGATTATAAACATACAGGAATCCATTTGTCTTCAAATACAAAAATAGTTCGGAAATAACTTTTGATTGGAAAATTCATAAATTAGTACAGTGTGTTATTATTTTAACATTTATTCATCCATGCATGTTTATATTTTACTAATCAATACTTAACTCAGCTCATGATCCCGCCACATTCTATTTATACTTACGTATCTGAATCAGATAAAGTTTTTAAAACTATGCGGTAAATTCCAGTCATGCAGTTCTGACTTTTTTGTGATTTCCTTGAAGAAATAAGCAAGCCAAGCAGATGAACTGAAAAAAAAGGTCTATGAACAATTTCATGCTAGAAAATGAGAAATTCAAATATCTGAATAGAATTGGCTCCAAGTAAAATGCATTTCTTCTTTTCTGCTAAGGTTTTTCTACCAATATAATTATAGCTTGTTTTTAAAATTGGAGTTGTAGTGTAGGCAATGCCAAACCAAACAGAGCTGGGTACAGGGTTTTGATCATTTTCTGTGGCCCACACGAAGGCCTACCTTCTGTATTTGTTGCAATGGTTCCTTGGGATGAGTCAGAAGCACTGTGTTCATTGCACTGGTCATGAAGTTTCACAAACATCAGTTAGGAAGCAGGCTTTCACTTCCCACCACACCTCTGCCTCCTCCCACCAGGAGGTTTGCATCTTAAGTAAAATGGTGAAGGGAAAAACAGTAGGAGAAAACTTACTCATATATGTATGTATATATACACACACACACACACGCACAGCCCTGTATGTAAATACATTTCAGAGAAACTATATTGCATTTCTGCATCCCCTCTCTCTCCTTCATATAAAGACGTTGCAAGACGTGTCAGGGGGTCTCAGCACTGCTGGCAGCTGGTGACAATGAAGATGTGCTGTGTGTCAGGCTTCCACCACAGCTCTGCTTGCACTGGTCAGGCCAACTTCTACAGCCATAACAGACAAAACCTTTTAATATTACCTGTTTGGTGTGACCAGAAGGAAGCTCTTCCCTGTGCCAGGATTCAACCACAGAGCTTTGGGTCGCCCTGGCTCTCCCTTGCAAGGAGCTCAGGGGCTCCAGCACCCCAGGGCCGTTTTGGGGTCCTGCCTGCAGGCTCTGTGTGGATCATGGTCTGCACACTTTGGGATCAAATTCTTGCACAGTCACTTGCATCCAGGTGCAAAAATTGCTTCTCTATTTCTCTGCTATTTCTATTCTATCTCTATGTCTATTGCTTCTCTATTTCTCTGTTTTCCATTTCTCCTTACTTTGTTTTGCACTCTTAATATATTAACTTACTGGGTTTTGCTCTATTAAACTAAACTTTTCAACTAAATTTCCAAGCAGTTAATCCCATTAAGTTTTTTATTGGATTTGAAATGGATTTGTCAAGGAAACGGTATTGCTGCAATTTATGAATGCACTGCAGCGCCTTCAGGAGACAACTGTCTCTGCATTTGGAACAGGAAACGTTAAGTGGAAATTGAGAGAGAATTTGTAAGATTTATTTTCCACTACTGCAGGCCTTCAAGTGCTTGATCTGAAAAATAGATTATTCCTTTTCTCCTTGTGTCCAGGAGACAGTGCTATAATTTTTAAATAAAGCTCATATAGCCTTGGAAAGCCATTTAATAAGCTTCCTTGGGATATTACAGTGCAAGCAAAGTTTGTCTATGAAAAATTCTTAAATGTGGAAAATAATTTTAAATTTTGGACAAACACTTATTTGATTCTTTTTTATGAAGTTACAAAATAGATGTTGTCCCCAAATACCCTGACCTGCAATGATATAACCTCAGTCTTGTGTGGAGGCCTGGCACAAACCCTTTGCATCCTAGCTTAATGATTTATTTTGCTTGGAAGGTGGCTGTGGTCCTGAACTTGTCCCTGTTTAAGTCCAAATGACTTCCATGGGAGGTGGTTTGGGCCCTGTAGTTTGTGTGTGATAAAAGAATTAAATCTGCTTTGAATAAGCAGTGCTGGGTCCAGGGCACAGTAGGACATGGCAGTGTGGCCGCAATATGAAATACACTTTTATTCTCAGATGGGGTACCTGGAAGATGCCTTGAGGCAGACCCCAGCCCCATCGCCTGCTGCCGGAGGACTGTGAGATGGGGTAGCCTGGCCATTCCTGGTCAAATGCTTCTCATTTCCACCCATTTGCATAGAAATCCCTCGTGGGCAAGCTGTGTGTGGGATGGCTGCTGTGGAGGGCAGGAAGGAGGAGAGGGGATGGCCAGGTGAAACCCCAATACTGCTATGGCTGTGGGCAGAGCAGACTCCAGCCAGGCAGGCACATGGGGTGCTAGGAAGGACTTGTATGGCCCCCACATGAAAGCCAGGTGCTGTTTAAGGAATCTTCAGCGGGGTCCAACCTCTGATATCTCCTGATCCCCTCCATCGGCTCCAAAAGGGCTGTGTGCAATGCTCTGATTTACCGTCGGTAACACTTTTCTTCATTCCCTATCCCTTGGGTTGGATTATGTCATCATGCCAGGGCATTAACCTAGGTCTTGTGCATCTAAATTTATTTTGGGTTTTTTTCTCTTCTAATATTACAGCTTTGCTTCTAGTTTATAAATATTCCATTTAAGGAGCTATTTAGCAGTAACAACATTCCTGAGCTCAGTCCAAGAATTGAGCTAATTATGGCTCCCCTTCAAAAATCCATCTCCACTCCCCCTCCCATGGCTTTCTCTCCCCTGTGGTCAAAGAGACTGAAGATAATAAAGTGCAAAACAGTCCTACCTCAATAAACAGATTAATTAATTGGATAGACCGTCTCTGACAGATTAGTAAATCCCAGTCTTGCAATGCTTACTTATGTGAGTCATCCTGCTGAGTAGAAATGTTTGTGTAAGTAATACCCTGATTTTAAAGAATTATATTCAAAACCCATAAAAGACAAGAATTTTTTTTCAGCATCTTCCATAAAAGGGAAAAGGAAAAGTGGGAAGTAATCTGGTTTAGCTACTCATTAGCTAACTAAAGCAACTGGTGATACAGATACTAAGGAAAGTTCCTTCTCTTGCAACTACATAGCTGTTGCTTTAATTTTTTACTTTTGCATCCAAGAAAAAGCATGTCTTAAAGTATCCTTGGAAAAAAAGCCTTCTCTGTTTATAGGCAGCGCAGTTCCACATTCTTGGTATATGGAACACCAAATGTCCTGGGATAGCCAGCGTCCTGGCAGAGAGCCATGCATCTTATTATATGGTAGGAGAGCCAAATTTCCTCCTGCACAGTATGTCTATAAATAAAGTGCTTCTTCCACAAGCAATTAAATGGAAGCATTTTTCCAACCAGAATGCAAATACAGTTTTGTTTTGGTTTGGTTTTTTTACTGCAAGTAATAGCCAATTTGTGATATTAGTTTAAGGTCAGAATTATTTTAATGATGATATTAAAATGCCTTCTCCCAGGCTTGCACAGGGATGTAAAAAAATACAGTGAAAACGTTTCCTTAAAGGGCATTTCTTCAATTTTAAAGGATCTGGCATAAAGAAGGCATCCTTCAACTGTCCAAGATTAAAGTGTTATATGTATGTCTCAGGAGGAATTTAGAGTTAATTGTTAAGGGTTGACATGCTAGCCTTGAGACTGTGTTTGCAGCCAACCTGTAACTTCTTTGGGGCATTTGTGAAGCAAAATAAATTTGTGCACAGGACCTAGCAAAATAATGTCATAATTTTTGCTGATGTCTCTAAGGAGATACTAGAAAAGAAATTAATATTATGTGACTTTAAATCTAAAATCTGGGTATCAGCAAACTGTCATTGAGCTGCTCTTATCAGTCACTCTTATTCAGAACATATGGTTGTATATTTATGCGATTGAGTAATAAGGTTGATTAAGTAATTCATGGAAAACGTTAGGGTATCTTCATCTGATTGCTTTGGTAACTTAAATTTAGTGTCAACAATAAGTCTTAGAAGGCATCTCTGCTTTTCAGTCAGATGGACATTGTGCCGCATCACCTCTTTCATGAGTGAGGACTAAAAAGAAACTAGAATGGCACTGTCCTTTTGAACTTCAAATATTGGCAAAATTAGAATAGCCCAACATGTAAAATCTATCTTATTACGTGAAAGACTTTGTTTTATTACAAATGGAATGGCTTAGAGACTGTCAGGAGACAAGGGTTCTCTTTTGTTCCTTCCAAATCTCCAATCACCATCTAGAATAGTTAGATGATGTATCTGCAAGTTTCTAGCTTTTTCCTTAGTTTCACAAAGGAGAAATCTATATCGTGGGGGTTTTTTGGCTTTGTTTGGTTTTTTTTTTGTTTTTTGGTTTTTGGGGGTTTTTTTTGGAGAAGGAACCATTTCAAGCTAATTTTTTCCTGTCTATCCTAGAAGAAAATTTGTATGGCTTTTCTCAACTTCCTTTCTCTTCCATTAGGAAAGCTCTTTGCACGCAGATAGTGTCTCCCTACTTCCAGAAGGAAATGCCTGTTGCAGTAACATCCCATTTGGTAAGGAGGATGAAGCTATGATATTTAATCAGAACTGGAAATTAAATTCCTCACATTACAGCTAGAGGCATTATTAAAAACAAGAGCTTTGTAAAAATGCTGATGACATTATTGAACAGTGGAAGGGGTTAATATTTTTCTTGTGATTATTTTCTGGTGAATAACAGTATTTTTTAAATTAATTTTGATCTAGTGTCTGCAGAATCGTTTCTCTGTAGCTTCGTCTGTGCCTCCCACTTCGAATGACAGCCAAAAGGTGTCATACATAGGCCCTAAGTGGGGCCATCTTTTCTTAAGACAAAGTATGTTCTTAAATAATAAATGATCCTGGCATGTTGTTTATTACCAGCAGTTAATGATCTGTTTATTAGTTAAAGTCTGTGGCTGTTAACACTCTAACAAATCAGTTCACTCTGTTAAACATCAATTTTGAGTACATTATTGGTATTAACCATACAACGAACTAAAATTGTTGTAGACAGTTGGTTTTATTGCTATGGCAGAATTGTATAATAGGAGGCAAAGGTGTTTGACAGGATTCCAGTGTTCATGAAAAGAAAGATAGATTGGTTTACATTTGTTTGTATTGGTTAACAACTCAATTTTATTCATAGTGAATGTGTATTCTCTTTTCCCAAACATCTTTCAAGCAGTTTAAAGTCCTAAACTTTCTCTCAGTTTAAAGTCCTGTATTCTGTAATATCCGTGTTTTTAAGATTGTAAGGGTAAGCACTACTTTTGTTTGGAAAATATAGTTTGGAAAAACAGAATTGGTGAGCTGAAAAATTAACTTCTAGAAGGTGTGTGGGATGAATATCTTGCTTAAAAGAAAATGCTCAGAAACCAAATACTACTAACACTGCTTGTTTGCCATAGCAATTGGCACTAGATCAACTGGTTTTCCAGACTAGTTGCAGCTACTGGGAGGAATAGGCTGAGACAGAGTTCGAAGATTCTGATGTTGGCTCTACATTAAGCTGTGCTTCACTTACATCATATCAAAATCCCACAAGTGTCTTCAACAAAATGAAGTTCCAAATGGAAGACCTAGGATATTAGGTGATCTTGATGAGAATAGTTGGTCTTGAGTGGAATGGTGCTCTTACAAGGTTTTGGCTCAGCCTAGTCCCAAACCATAAAATACACGTATTGCAATTTTGCATCTGATCAGGAAACAAAGCTGTAAAAGTAGGTTCACTCCTAGGGCTCAAGTAATGGTAATAAGTCTGGCAAGGCTGCATAAATAGGTGTGAGAATTACATTCCAACCCACAAATTCAAGAGTTCAGATCTGTTCTTTCAATTTTGGCCCACTTCTCATAAAAGGTAGCTCTGATACTTTCAGCATTTAGAAATAATCCACTGATACATTAGCAGAAAGTAATCCCCAAAAGCTTTTCTCTAAAATGTTTCAAAAATACTTTTTCTCGATCTGCTCAAGAACTAAAATATTCTTAGTTTTTTCCCTATGTTGGATTAATTGAATGGATGCAAATCCTTATATGGGCCCCATATTCTTTTTCTCAGTTCTAGAATGGCTTGTTCTGATTTAATTTGAATCTTTCTTAATTCAGTTGAACTCATCTAAAATAAACACAGTTAAAACAGCAATCAGTGGTTCATAGTGCTCAGCTAGTGCAAAGGCTGTCCCAAAAGAACATTCTAAATTAAATCACGCTGACTTTATATTGATAATCTGCAACTTGCTTGAGGTAGAACAAATTACTGGAAACCACGTTGTCCCACCGCAACTGTAGGTATAGTCTAAAAGCTCCGCAGAGAACAAGAATTCAGTAACAAAAATGACATTTTGGACCCTGAACAGCTGGATGTCTAGCAGAGCTTTCTGTACAGGTATTAAAGTGTTTGGCTTTTTTCATGTTTGCCAACCTAGTTACTGTCCTGTTGAAGGAGGAATAGGAGGTGGTTTACACCCCGTGTCAACAACAAGCTAATTTCTCTAAGAGTAATTACTGTTTTCTTGAGAGTTTTAATTACCCTGGAGGTCCTGTGGTTTTCATCTATCCCTACAATTAGCCAGCTATCCCATGGGAAGGTATTTGCAATGTAATCTGAATTAAAACCTAATCTAACTCCTGTTAAAACCAAAGGTGCTGAAAGTTTCCTGAAATTCTCTTATCAGTTTGGTGCCAGTGTAGCTTTTTTAGGGGCTTGATCTTCTCCCCCATACAGCTTACCTGTCAGTAGATCATCTAACCTGGTTCAGACCAGTCCTGGAAAATGAAGCGACAACAGAGGGAAAGGAGGTGAGCTCAACTCACCTTTGCTAAGCAGTGGCACAAACTTCCCTGCTTGCCTCTGGGAGCACCAAATCACATTTTAATCTTGCAAAGCATGCAGAGTGTATAGACCAATGATATGGAAGTGAACTTAGCTGAAGTCATGTCACTCACTGGAGCCCTTGAGGACTGCTGACTGCATCTGAAAGTTTCGCAGTTGGCGTTCTGAATTGCTTAATTCACAGGGTGCATTATAAGTACAGCATGATTACGCAAAGTCAGAATCATCCAAGGAAGAAATCTGTGGTGGTTGCTGTTTGAGCTGATTGTTAGTACTATAAATTTGAATGCTCTGACGCTTGCTTCTTGCCTGAAATGTAATGATCATTTCTCTATGTATATGTGTTTATATATTAAAGCCCTATGTTGGATGGCAGGAATGCTAAATGTGGTTTTCTTCCCTGACCTGAACAGATTTTACTGCCCCTTACTCTACCCTGTTTATACAGTGCCACATAGCTACGACTGTTTTTAATAGAAAAACCTCAGAGCTGGGGCTGGTTTTGGTAGTACATATTTTTTTTCTTATCGATGTCTGCATCACTATGCAACACTCAGCCAAGTGCCAAAACAATAGAGTCTTCCTGTACTTTTGTTTTCCTTCAAGCTGTAAGAGCAAGGCTCCATTTAAATCTCACTAAATGAACATTGTAAATGACACATCAGAGAAAAGCATGTGTTTTACCAGTCAGGCTTGAGAGTGTTTGAAATCAGCTCTCAGTTTCAAGTGATAGGTAGACAGCGGCCAGGCTGGCAGAGCAGAGGGAGGGTAAGAGGGGAGTTGTATAGGCTGGAGGAGTGACCGTGACTTGAGCAATCCACAGGCTAAGGAAATACAAAGATTATGCAACTTTAAGTCCTAGGGTTCTTTCCCTTTATGAATAGCATCTTAACTATTGCAGTCACTCTCAGCACAGAGTTGTTCCATATTCAGTAAACAGGCAGAAAATTCAACAGCAGGTTCAGAATCAATGGTGTTAAATTTGTAATGGCTAGATTTTCTCTTCTGGATTTTCACAGAGGAATGACCCCAGTCCAATCAAGAATGATTTCAGAATAAATGTATTGGTGGGATTGCGGTGTGTAAACTAACTCCTGGATTGCCTGAGAAGAGTGAATGCTTCGGTTTTCTTCCTTGAGACTTCTTCGAGACTTCACAACATGCAACACAACTAAGTGTGGTATATAGTCCAGAAAATTTAAAACACAATCTGAAGACTGTCTGAATATGGTTCTCTCTTTGAAAACAGAACAAGCAAATGGCATGCTAAGCTAACATTTGTGTTAACCACAGTGAGTTCTGAAGTCAAGGCATTCTGTGCACAAGAAAGTCAGATTTATTTCAACATAGCTCTTTTGAGAGGTTGATGTTCATGTTTAAATCATCTTAGAATTAAGAATCCGGTTGTTGGGGCCAGAGAATAGGCTAGGGAATATTTGTACAAAATATTTAACGTTATTCTCTGGTTTCCCTGGATCCTGCTAATGTTTCAACATGGCCCAGTCTCCTTTAGCTGAATTAGGGCAGGCTGAGGTTAGGAAAACCTAAAATTAGTGGGATTTAAACTCTAATTGCTAGACTAAAGCATTAGTCGTCTGGTGACTGATGCCTTAAGAGGTCTTTGTAAAGAAAATATTTTACAATCAAAGGAAACCAAAACAGTGCACTACCTGTTTTGGACAGACTGAGAATATGTATACTGGAAAATTTGGGGGGGTTACAAAGGTTCTGAAAGTTCCCCCAAACTTTTAAAAGTTTTGTCTAATGTATGTTACAAAACGTAGATAAACTGGAACTTCACATGACACTCATCACGGGTTTTGCAATGCCTTAAAACACGCAGGCAGCTAACCTTTCAGATAGATGCCAAAATTAGCAATGAAAGCAGATAGACATTGCCATCATCAACTGCCGTTTCAAATCCATCTTCATGCCATCTTCAAAACAGCAAATTTTGTAACAACATGAAGTTCAAAGGTTTGGAGCAGCAAAACTTATGTACAGACAGTGAATGTGACAGCTGTTACTGGGCTAAAAGTTGGAGTTCTGAAAAGACCTGGAGTCTCTGTAAGACCTTTGTTGCTAAATTGCACACTTTTCCTTATCTTTAGGTCACGTCTGAACATGAAGTGGTAAAAGCCCACAGCTTACTTCAAGGTAAACCTGCTCTGTGAAACTACGGGCTATGAAAATATGTAAGATAGGGTATAGGACTGCAACTCACTGTCTTCTTCAGGCTAGCTGTGCAGATGCTCATGGCACACATGATGCGATGGCTGAAAGGCTCAAAGTACTCTCAGTACACAAAGCTTTTCCATGTGCAGCTTTAATGTAGACCAAGAGTGCTCTATAAATTCACATTCCTTGTGCGCTAACTTTCTTGGTTAGATCTGCCCCAAATCTTGTGCCCATTGGATTTTCTCAATGTGGTAGCTAATGCATATTTACTACCCTGAGGTGGTTAAAGCATGGTAAAGAATTGCCCCAAGATATGCAGATATCCATCCATCAAAGTTTTGAGCCTATTTGATCCTCAGATGGGTTGCTGGTGTATATTGATGTATCCACTGCAAGAGGCAGAGTGGGGAGAGAGTCATTATTCCCTCTCTCTGAGAATACTTTACCAAAGGCAACAGTCATGCAACGACTCATCCTCTCTCTCAAAAGCATGTTATGCCATGTCAGCACATGAACAAAGAAGATGTCATTGATAAAACTTCTGCAGAAGGAACTGTCCCTGACTTTTTTCTGCTGTATCATGTTCTCAGCTCAGTTCCTGGTCCAGAATTATATCTAACTGCACACCACACTGACCTCCTGAAACAGGCATTGGGCCCAGACCATGGTCTTGCATATCTTACTAAAATTTTGGAAGAAATCCATCAAGAAAACTCAGAATTTACATTATCATAAAAGAACAGAGTTTCCTTCCAAACCGAAAGTTTGAAGACTGGATTGCATAGAAGGAGTGCATAAGAATCAGAAAGAAAGATGAAATCAAAGGGCAAAGTGTCTTACCTTGAAGACAGCTGCAAATGGATAAATACTGGCATAATATTCCTGATTCATGGGAGTAGTTGACATACTTATTGCCCCAGAATATGATATAATCCCAAACTATAAAAATTCCTTATCTCATTAGATGAGATTCAAAGTATAAAAAGTATAAGCTGCAAGTTATAAACTATAGGTGAACATGTATTGCAGGACTTTAACAATCTAGTCCTGGTCTGGGGATGGTTCGTTAGGAAGGGAATAGCTATAAATTAATCTAGACTTCAAGATAATCATAGCTAATTTTAAAGTTTTCTGATGACTTTCAGAAAGGTATCAAAACTCTTAAATGTACCAACATTACAAACTAAAATGGCTCTAGAAATAGTAAAAAGAAACAAACTCATGCTTTATAATATCATATAAACATAACTTTTTACTTCTGTCCTCTAGTGGTTTGGGTCTTGCTTTCAATCCCACAGATGACCTTTGCTGTAAATAGGCTGTTGTTTTCTCCCCATAACGCATAAATTAGAACTCAAACGGGGA
This sequence comes from Scopus umbretta, assembly GCA_013400535.1. Lineage (NCBI taxonomy): Eukaryota > Metazoa > Chordata > Aves > Pelecaniformes > Scopidae > Scopus > Scopus umbretta. The sequence continues at coordinate 31,743 of VZTL01047511.1, forward strand.
TGTAGTTGACTGACAGTGGTGTGGTTTAATCTAGAGACCTAGATTAAGGTTGAGAGCATTAGTAAATCCTCTACCTCAGTTGCTTCACTGGACGATCCTGTTTTATCTGTTTAATGTAACCACTGGTCACTGAAACTGGTTATAGTGATATTATTTATTTCATTAGTTCAAAATATCATTTAACCAAGGTAGTAATTTTGTAATTCCTTCTGGCATATTTGTCTTGCTTACTTTAAATCTATTACCCTTCATTATATGTTTCTCTACTGTAATCATAATTTTTTTTTACTTTTGACCTTCATTTTTAATATAATTTCCTGTATTTTTAAAAAACTATAAACCGTCATGATATATATCTGGCAAACTTCACTCAAGAAAAGTCTGTTAGGTTTCAGTCATATGGTGTTTGGGAATTATAATGTGACTTTTAGCTGGAAGATCCATCTCTCTGTTTCAGTTCTGATCCAAAATCACTGGCAATTACCAAGCAGATTTCCATAGGTGTAGGATTGGGCCCCTGTTCTTGTTCCACTAGAGTAAACACTGTTAGATTATACTACAGCGAGTAGAAGTTTCAAAAATGCATCATGTGTACATTACAGGAAACAATGCAATAGCTGTCTTGTGCAGTTGGCTAATTTATTTTAAAGCTGACTTTGCTGCTCTACCTAGAAAAGCCTTTTGAAGCTCTTTGCATTACAAATAGAGGGCTACTTTGGGTGTAATCTCCCAGGGCCTTTTCAGAGAGGGGAGAGGTTCTGGTGGCATTAAAGTATGTACAGTTTCTACTACAAAGAAGAGCTTTAGCCAATGTAATAATACTTGTGTAGAATAAGTGCTGACCACACACAATTTCTGTTGACTTGATTTGTAGCTGTGTGTGCTCAGGTTCTCTTGTGGTTTAAAATCCAGTGTGCTACATGATGATCCAAAAACTTAGTTCAGTCACTGGAAAAAGGCAAATCGGCAACAGAGGTCTTATGTTTGCTTTATGTTTGTCAATCAGGAAAGCAGCCCTTTGGCACTTTTTAAAATTCCTGTACTTACATTAGTATAACACCTGGCACAGACAGAGATCTAATAACATAATGATGCTTAAAATGAGCACAGTTTATGCACATTGTATGTCTAGATTAGATACACATACATATCTACCTATGCACCGTTATATGTGACTGTGAGTATAACATGGGGGATGAGAATTATTCAACCTTAGAGAGAAAAACTAAAGTACTAGAAGGTTAGAGTGAAGCCACCTTGTCTTGGAAGCTTGTAAGCCCACCATTAGAATATGGTTCAATTTGCAGGAGAAATCTTGGCTGTTGGCTGTACTGCGATAGAGAGCCACTTCTAAAGTGTGGGTCGGGAAGTATGTGCAGCACACTTCTGCTGTGTCAGCCTCTACAGCTCATCCCTTGGCATGAAACTTTTTTGTAATGTAGATGTCCAGATCATCCCATTTCACTGAGCTTAAACACATTTGATCACAACAACTTTGAGTAAAGCATCTCACTCAAACTACATTTGATGGAAACCAAGATTAGCATCTGCATGTTGACTCCTGCAACTGCAGTCAAGGACCTGAAACGTTTTCCCACTGTCCCCTTGAAAAGATGCATTATTTTAAAAGAGTCTTCTTTTCCACAGTCTGCACAGTTCAGGTGTAGATTCCTCTGCTTAGAGGAAGTCTCTTTCCTTTTGCATCACTACTGTTATACCTCTTTGTTTGCCAAGCGTGTTGTGTATTGGAATACAAATGAAACCTGCAAAAACCTCTCTTTTGCCTTTGTTCACCTTCAGGGAAACCTTTAAGAGATTCTATTCTCTTCATTAGATTACATCACATCAGGCTGAATTCATATCAGCTTTGAAATTGCTGTAGCGTCTGAATCGTCTACAACAGAATGTGTCTATGTTGACTCATTACAATTCTGAAAAAAAATCACCGCTGACCACTAACAAAAGGGGCAGTGTATCTTGAGAACTCTGTGTATGACAAACTGACATATACAATAAATATGAATGTTACTACAGTAACAGATTGAAATTATATAGTTCATTTAAACCTTTTTCCAACTTCAGCTTAGTCCCAGCTAAAGCACACAGGAAATAAACGTATTGAGCTGTCTGGCACCAGGCAACTATCCAGGTCCTGTTCTGTCTAGCACTGGGCTAGGCTTATCCATCCAATCAACATTAGGAGGTTTATTTATGTGAGACTTACATTAGTAATAAATGGATTTATTCAGTAGCGTGGTGGATTTATATGTGTACAAAATCATTTTAGTTTAAGGAGACTTAAAAGTGAGTGACTCCACTACTTTTATGGGCTGTATCCTGAAGCCTTTTCGCAAGTTCTATTCTCCTCTTCACGAGGGGAAAAAAACAAACCAAACCAACAAACAAAGTGAAGTCGATGGGATGCTTGCTGGAGCGAAAACTGCAAAAGACTTAGGAACTGGTGAAATGCAAGTGAACACGCAACTAGTTAAGTGGCAATTCAGAGGATTATGGTATATTTATCTACATTTTATGTAATATTCCATATATAAAAGTCAGTTTTAATTTTTACAGACAAAGCTAGTCTGTAAAAGAGAAACAACTGATAGAATTCAGAAGGGATATCTGGGTTTTCTTTATCACACCTATTTGTACTTTCGACAGATTTTGTTCTAAGGCAGTAATTTGCCATGCAAGTCAGGTCTGTGCTACGTTGAAGGCTGTTTTCACTGATTCGTCTGTTGTTTTTTTCGAAAACAAGACAGAGAATTCGCTTTAGTGCTATGGTTTACCCATTTCAATCAGATAGTGAGTGGCACATTCGCACCTCATTTGCAGTTTTTAATTCCAATTGGACATTGCTTTTGAAACGTCCCTTCTCTTTTTCCCCCCTTTATGCTGCCACTTGAAAGTTGAAATGTAGCAAGAATGTAATGTTAGGTGCCAGTTTTCTGAATTACAGGGTGACTGCTTTAGCTGATCCCAAAAAGCAAGTGTCTTTTTATACCGCATAAAAGCCCGAAATGTTTACATATCAAAAGGCTATAGGCCAATTTCTGTCAAAATTATACATGAAGTTAAGCAGTACAAGCAATTTATTTAAACACTAGTCATTGTAGAAAAATTCAAAACCATATGCTCTTTTAGCAGTTTTTCACAAATGCATTTGACCCATGACTTGGCAAGACACGCATGCTTCATAATTTACTCTAAATTTCAAATCCCCATGACATTTAAATAAAAGATCTTCATTAATAAAGTTTATATGAATGAAAACTTTAGAAGCTGATATTGTCCGAGGAAAGCTTTAGGAAAAAAAAAAAAAAAAAAA
>VZTL01047511.1:44461-61262 GCA_013400535.1 Scopus umbretta
GTGGTTTCCCCCTGTTGTCTTGTTTAGAAAGGCCTCTCCCTCTCCTTGTCTACAAAGTCTGTCTATAAATTTAAAACAAATGACCCAAAGGTGCATAGCCAACGCAGATAGCCTCTGGCTGGAAATCTTCCCGCTGTGCCCTTCATTCAGCAGTTAAGTGGTAGTGAGCTGATTTTCCTTAATTATGGCCAATGCCTACACTCACCTGTATCTATTCAGCTTGCCCAGCTTAGACAGAGACATTGGTTTATGCGAATGTGCTCACCATTGCTTCCAGTGACACTAGAAGGGGTCAGCTGCTGTGTTGCTCGTCCTTGTGCTTTCCCTCCCTTTCCGGATATATCCAGCTTTTTATGGGTATTGTAGCTCGGTGCGTATTGCAGGTGTTAGTGTGATAGAGCAAATCTCAGTACCTGTCTGCTCAGATAACATTTCCTAATGTACCCATGTTTCCTCATAGATGTGGTATCTCTCTCTGAGAAATCTCTCCTCGCAAGACGTAGGAACAGCTGCCGTGGAAGAAATTCAGTGCGGTTTTGTATGAGTCAGTCCTTTAGGGGGCTTACAGTTTCATAGCTACTGCTCTCTTGAAAAGAAGAAGAAATGTAGCCTCTTTTGTTCTTTAGCGCAGCAGTGGAGGAAAGGGAAAAGCAAACTTCTCACTGGATTCTTCTTCTTGGATATGTATCACAGTTTGGCTCTACGGAGCTATTGCATTTTGGAGATGCTACCCTGTTACTACGACGTGTATCCGATCTCTGTAAACTGTATTGAATTACAACCCAGCAGCACTGAAAATTAGTTTTCAAATTACTGAAAATTAGTTTTCAAAAGGAAGTGTTTTGTTACGTTATATGCAGGAAGTCTCACTGAGTGGAATTTTAATGTCATCTCCTCTGTATTTAGTCATTGTTAGGTTTTTAAGTGCATACTTGATTTGCAAATAAAAGCCAGGTCTAAGCATAATATTACCCAGGATTTTGCAAATGCTTATATATTTTCTTTACTTCCCATGTATAAATATTCTTACTGCCACATTGGGAGCTTGGTAGGGTTTCATTTTGTTTTGTTTTGCATTTTTGTGTGTGGAGTGGTAATTTTCGAAGTCACTGTTAAGGATTTTAGCCTGCATAGTTAAACGTGGGAGTTAAACCAGATCTGGTTTGTAAGGAGTGGGCTTTAAATATGTTTTTGATAACCAATACTAGTTACTTAAGGTTGTAGTCCACAACTTCAGAGATTTTTAGACTTTTCCAATAGGGGCAAGGTGCTTGAGAACCGTGGAAGCTCCAGGTCAGAAGAAGTGCCAATTTGTGGATTTATTTAGAACTTTTTGTTCTGTGGGAGCATGGGGTGTGAAACCTTGTGTTCCAAAACATGCTTTGTATGCATGGGATTGTGATGAAGTCACCACTAATTGCTTTAAAATTATGTTGTACCTTAGTCCGAGTTAATTTTTGGGTTGACTACAAACCGTTGGTTTCCTTTGAACTTGGTCTTGCAGTTACTGGTAGCTGTTCCTAATACTACATGTAGATGTAGATCTATTAGAGTTAATAATATCACTTTAAAATCTAATTGAAAAACAACTTTACTCTTGACCTAAAAGCTTGAGTTTACTTACTAAAAATGGCATTTATGCCGTTAGACAGTAAAGAGCAGCTGTCTCATTCTTTTTCTCACTGATGTTTGGTGGAAACCTAAAGGCTTCATTCTCCCTTTTTTACACTACAAAGTCAGATCCTATGCAGTCTGGAAGAGTCTGATAACTGAAAGTAGTGAGAAGACAATATCAGAAGGATCAAGAAAGTAGAAAACTAAATGATTAAAAGCATGAGGACTATTGTAATAAGATCTCTCATTCACTTGTACTGTTCGGTTGGCATAATGTGTCTCTGGATGTTTGTCTGGATTTTTATTTTAGGAGAATTCCTACATGCCGAAATGCAAATGCCATCTAACAACTTCCATTATTTTCTCTTCCTGGTGGTGCAGTAGGGGAAAGGCAAAGTGAGGGACCTGAACAGTGCTATGTTCCAACACGTTCAGCTCTAACAAAGGGACTTTGAAAGAGTTGTTTGTGACTGTGTTTGTTAACACTTGTGTAAGAAGGAGACCAAAAGAGATTTTTTTTTTTTTTTAATTTTGGTTTGGTTTGGTTTTTTTTCTGTGTCTCACCAGGGAAGTAGGGTAAGGGCAGGATTATAAGAAGAAACATAATTACTTCAGAGGTTCACCACTGTAGCGAAGAATTAGATAATGCTATGCATTATAGGAGTAATAATTGAATAACTATACAAAAGGAGCATACACCAAACAAATCTTCCTGACACCAGGCTGGTTTACGTTGAGATATTCTCTTGCAATGGAAAGCTAGTGAGAGCAATGTGTAGTAAGAGGACAATGCAGAAGCTTTCTGCTGTGTAGAGGCAGATTGAGCAATCTCATGCATATCTTCATTGTGCCATCTGCATTTAGATGGCTAAAATTTATGTTTCTATTTAATACCCTATTTACCATGTTTACTTCTGTAGTCTTGTTGTAATAAGTAATACCGGAAAACAGAGGTCAGATTTTTTTTGCTTGACATAAAATGATTTATTATCAGCTGAAAATCTGGACTCTTTTTTCCCTTTCAGTTTTACTAATACTGGAGTGTATTGGTTTTGAGCTTTACCATAATGGGATCCTGGGAATATAAACCATGCAAACTCTTTCTTACACATGACTTGTGGAGCAAACATTTGGATTAGTGGAAGTTATAAAAAAAAATGCAACATTAAGGTGAGTTCATATTTTTTTGTGCTCCATCTACATTTATTGGTTCTCTGGGGTTATACACCATGGAGCATAAATGAAAAAAACCTAAAGAGTTTTTGTTTTGTATTCTACCCCCTTAGGGTTTCATTCCATTTATGTTTTCCTACTTTGGAGACCTGGTGAGTCTCGACTAAACCTAGACAGAGAATTTTAGTCAAATTACTCTGTTTCTCTGGGGTTGTCGCTTACCCTGGTTTGATTAGAGTCTGTTATACAAAGGTAACAGTTGTAGCTACAATATGTTAGATCGTAAGGAATTAATGCAAACTTTAAAGTGACCTATCTCTGTAAAGGATCTGACAATTTTACATGTAGAAACCTGTGTTACAATTCTGGTTTGTACCTAAACTATCCAAAGCTGGAGAATTCAGATGTAAAATCAAAAGAGGAATCAGACTTCTTTCACTTTTTGTTTTCAGGGTAGACTAGATGTCTACAGACAGACAGAGACTGTATCCCTTGGGACATATGGCAAAACTTAAGGCACAACTGAATGAATAATACGGAGCAGGAGAAAGGCCAGGAAACTTGTTGGTAGCTTAAAAGTACCTATGCAGTTGAATGTTGAAAGTTACTTTGTCTCTGTCTTCTAAATGATATTTGAATACTGGTGTTTGCATTTCTTTTCTATTCCTTGTCCAGACAAACATGCATGCTTATCTTGGAGATGTGGAGCTTCACTTCATTAGTGTACCCTAAAACACATCAAATACATGTACCTACACAGAAGTTATAATTGTCCCTTTGCATTATGTCCCGGAAAAGGGCCTTCCCCCAAAATTCTGAACTAAGCATTGAATCCCCACTAGAGTCTGCCTGTGTTTATTTATATAAGTACAACAATAATAAATCTTTATGCTTTTCTGTCTTTGAGGGGATTTATTCAGTGCTTGTTACACAGTGACTGCAGAGTGCTTTGCTAACATTGTACATTGGGTTTTCACCTTGACTACAACCTGGCAAAAGAGACAACTTTGGTGTATGGAGCCCCCTTCCTCTGGGCTGAACTGTCTCCTTCAACAGGGCAGCTGCCCGCAGGGCTTCTGCTCCCCTTTCTGTCCAACGACCTATGGACATAGCAGACTTAATATGTTCTTTTCCTTGAAAAAAAAAACAAGGAACTTGGAGCCAGATTCTGATGGTATCATTTCAACGATCTGGTTTGTAAGGTAGCATCACAAACCATTGGGTCTGCACATCAAACTACAGTGCTGGAATGAGCTGCTGAGAACAAGGATAAGAACTTCTGAAGCTGGCATCCCTCTTGACTTCAAGGTGTTACAAGTGTAACACCTGAATATAACTGTATTTCCTTTATTTAGGGCTTTTGGCAAACCATCAGAGAACTTGGCTGTAAATTTTCAGTGATGCTGAGGTGGGGAACTACTGTTACTCTGTTTTTCTATTGAAAATGCTTAGGTACCTCTTCCTCAGGGGGACATGCAGGAAGTCCTTGGCACAGTGTGGGGAAGCAGACGTGATGACATTTTTTCACTGGTGGATTTTAATGCCATCACCATGTTTTCCTGGTGGAAATTTCACTTTTCTGGTGAAAATAAGGCCTCCATGTTTATGCTTTATAAAATCTTATGTATAATTTCTCTCCGTTCATGAACAAATTACACATATTTTTGCCATGCGAGTGAACCCAGATAGAAGGCTAAATTAATGGAAGATTAATAAAAGTAGGGGAAATATGGTTTTGGTGTATGAAAGATTTTTAAGAGACACAAAATGAGACCCTGACCTGCTTTGCTTGCATACCCAAAAACCCTTGCTGAGCGTTACATGTGCGAGGAATGCAGTACCAGCAGAGAGTGAGTAACTTTCTATTAAGGGAAGAGAATGGAAAAGAGTTCTTTTTATGCCAAATTTTACCCCATAGTGGATAATTACAACCAAGTTTTAAACCCCTTAAAAGCTATAAGGCACCAGTATAATGAAACACGTAACTGATATTTACTGTACTTGTGTAGATTGCAAGCTTATTCTTGAATATTTAGTCTTTAACTTCTTAAATTTGTAGTTTCCACAGAGGGCTTATAAGTGCTAGAATTTTGATTAACTGTCTCAAATAAACTACTGCTATTGTTATCACTATAAATCTCCCTAACATAAGAGTCTCAAGGAGGCTGATATTTTCTGTGGAAACTGTAATGATTTAGAAGGGCATGAACTCAGTACCCTTTATTTGGAGCTTCCTGTCATTATATATAAAGTCTCAAGCTTCGTTTACATCAGTTACTAGGTCTTACTTGTTTAATATTACTTTTTCATTGGTTTTATACTGTGTTTATCGTGCACATTTTTAGAACAAACTGTATTTTTCTTTTAATTGTCCCTAATGCTATGGAGACAGGTCTTCACAACAAAACTTATTCAGTTGTGGCTCCTTTAGCCTGGTTGAAAGGATAACGTGGAGGCCTGACCCAAAGCCTTTGTGCATTAATGAGAATCTTTCTTCTCGAGCTGGTAGTATTTCCCACTTGCATTAATGGATGGGGTTATTTTGCAATGTGATCAGTGAAGATAGGGTGTTAATCCCTGCTCAAAAGGGCTAATGGTTATGGGACAGAACCATGCAGGAAGGGATCATTAGTAATCCCAGGGGAGATTTCTCTCCTTAAAATTCTCTAACTGTTCTGCTCTGACTCATTTAGCTAAAGTGGTCCTTCCCACCTTGTACAGGTGCAGTTTTATTGGTAGAAATGTGTTTGTACTACCAAAGTCACTGCAGTTAGTACTGTTGTTGATGGAATAAGCTTTAAGGATGTATCTGCATTCATGTTAAAAGTTTTAGTGGAATACTTTTTAAGATATAAGCCATGCTTCTGTGCTGAAATAATTATACTAATACAGTGCGGTCTTTAAATAAGTAAATTACTGCTACTTTTCAGAGGCAGTAATATTGTTTACAAGTGTATCCTTGATGTAGAAGTAGGTATTTTTCATGCAATGAGACTTGACTATGGTCAATATTAGGCCCTCCGACCTTGTGTGAGGCTTATCTCCACCTGCATAAAGGCAAGATAAAAGTTTATTGAGACCCATCACGCTTGGCCTTAAAGGAACATCTGATTTACCAGATGTTTAAGAAAATCCAGAACAGTGTTCCTGAGTTGGAAAGCAGCTGTGTTTTTCTCTGCTCACGTATTCATTGGCACAGCTGCTTCAGATATCCGGGCATCTAAATTATTCTGACATCAGAAAAAAATACCGAAACAGGCACTGATTATGGCCATATTGCTTATGACGGTTTAATGCATTGGCTGACTGATCACTGGGATAACTGTTCAGTCACCAAACACATTGCAGTTAAGGAGCAAGCAGAATTCATCTTGAAGACTAAGAGGTAGGACATCAGGTGTGCTAGAGTCATTCTTTCTAACATCAGTCCCTTTGAAGTAGCTGTCTTAGGAAGAGAATCAGTTTCCATTTCAGCTTCACAGTCTCTTCGGTTGCATGCTGAAAATTTTGGTCTTGGCTGGATAGATGTAAGATGACTATGAAATTAAAACAAAAAAAGGAAAAAACGTATGTTACATCTGATGTTAAAAATAGTCTTTAAAAGTCTATTCATTTGCACCTTGCCTATTTCCGCAGAGTTTTGTTGTTCTTAGTCTCAAGTTCAGGTTCTGTTAAAAACCACTGGGCAGTTAAATGATGACTAGATACTAGTTTAGAACCAGTCTATTGATAGATACCCTTCAATTTCATTTGTATTTTTTTTAAATCACTTTTGGATCAGCACAAAGTAGAAACACAGCTGTCCTAGAAAAATGTCTGAGGACATTTTTAGAGAAAGGTGGTCTTGGGATTATAGCGTCTGATCTTCTCCCCTGGAAAAAAAGCATGTGAACTGGAAGCAGTACTCTTCCAAATTGCATTGCCAAGCCACTCTTTGCCCTGGATCAAGAAGAAAGAAGAGCAGGTAAGAGCCACTTCCCCACCTTTCCAAGTCAACATTGGATGCAAACTCAGTTTGTCTATGAGTGGTTGTGACTCTTGCTAAGAGGACTTGGCCCACAGATGTAGCCCAACAGTTACTGAGGGTTCTGGCTGAAGATTAAAACCATTTAAGGTTTGATTTAGAGTATGTTTGTACAACTAATGTTTTAAGATTTTTTTTTTAAATAACATGAGATACATTTCATGTTTATTTTTGGAACAAAAAATTGAAATGTGTTTTTGTTTGCATACCATCATGTGTTTTTGTTTTGGTTTATTTATTTTTATGTCCTCTTACTGGAAGTCATTCCGCTGTTGTTGCAGCATAAGTTGTGAGGACAGGAATTTACACTTGTAAATAACCAAAGCTTTCTGACCCATTTTAGAAACCCTAGTTCTTTCTGATAGCTCATGGTTATGCATGTGTGACATTCCAATAGTGGGGTTCCACACAGGCCAATCAATTATCAGGCAGCTCAGGAGACCTGCAGGGTATGGGATAATACTTATTATAAAATTGAAAACTTCTGAAATCTAGATTTGGTATGGAAGTGTCTTTTATGCAGAAAAATGTCAATGGAAGGTCATGCTGTGGCTAATGACACATAGCTTACAGATTGTACTTGCAAGGACTGAGGTCCTTCTTTACCCATTTCAGCAGGTTTGAACACATCCCTGGCAGATACAAATTGGGATCAACTAACAACAATGAAGTGTTCAGAAAACTTGCAAGGTCCATGGGGTAGTGTTCCAGGCTAAGGCCTTGCTGAGATAGATTAGCCAGAGACAATTCAATGAAAAAAATAGGTAGTAATTACAGCACAAACTGAGGATGAGTAGTACAGTCTAGTGGATAGGACACCAGTATGGAAGTAACAGGAGAGACATTATCCGTAGTTCTGTTGTTGTTAGAAACTTGTGGATGCCTATGCTCTCAGTTAGGCTAGGTATGTTTCCATCTGCAAAATGGAAATAATTCAATATGGTATCCACAGATACCAAGTACTAAGTACTATTTCTCCATTAGGGTATCTATGGAGTGAGTGTTTTCCTCTATTCGCTGCAGATAAAGCCATGTTTCAGGTTGGAAAATAAAAATATTTTGACAGATTTATAATACTAGATCAAATAGGTTCTTGAGAATGAAAACGTTGCAAAACCTGACTTAACCTCAGTAGCCTCACCAGCAGCAGGCTGACAGGTTTGTAAACTAGAGCTCATTTTCCCCTCCAACATCTTATTTAAAATCCATCCTGAAGGAGGGGTAAAACAACTTTAGATCTTATCAAGGAGGCATCTGAGCAAGTGTGAGATATCAAGGAAAGAGTAGGTTGGCCCTCTGCCACATGTTCTGTACTTCTATGTGAGGGACAGAGTACAGACTGTAGGAGAGCTTGCAAGAGTAAGGGGGGAATAGAAGCATGTAAATCCATGGGTTTTTTCACAGTGAGAGCTTGCAGCAGTTTCTTTTCTGAACAGTTTCCAACAAATTGTTAAAGAGAGGAACTGGATCTAAAGGGTCAATCACTTGGAGTGGAGGCAGAAGATTGATCTGCCCTAGCCAGGCAATGCATAAAATGGTTACTGAGTTTGGCAACTTCTTGATCAGTATCTGGGTGTGATGTTTTTACTGGTTCTGTATTGCATATGCCTATATTTGCATTTGCAAGCAGAATAGCTTATCTTTTCAGTATTGTCAGCATCCCATTGAGAGACCTTACAGTGCACAGTTATCAAATGCGCTTGTAATCACTAACAGCAAGTTAATTGTGATCATTACACATTGTAATTTCATTAATGTGGTGGAATCTTTTCTGACTTGTCACTTGCTCACTTCAAAATAAATTACAAGGCTGTAATGCTCCAGTCTGGTAAGGTGGATAACCACTTCCTGGCAAGTGTTGAGCTGAGCTGAAAATGATTGAAAACTCAAAGCAACTATTTGGAACATTGGGTTTTAACTATTAGTACATGGAATAGTGTGGAGGCTTTGCCCCAAAATCAACATTGTATTTTATTTAGCCGGGGAAGATTATGGAATGGTTCTTCTTGGGTACACTCAATGAGCACAATCGTAACAACTGGGGGATCAGGCCCAGTCAGCATGGGTTCATGAAAGGCAAATCCTGCTTGACCAACCTGATCTCCTTCTATGACAAGGTGACCCACCTAGTGAACAAGGGAAAAGCTGTGGATGTTATCTACTTGGTCTTTAGTAAAACTTTTGACACTGTCTCCCACAGCATTCTCCTGGAGAAGCTGGAGACTCATGGTGTGGACAGGTGCACCTTTTGCTGGGTTAAAAACTGGCTGGGTGGCCGAGCCCAGAGAGTGGTGGTGAATGGAGTTCAATCCAGTTGGCGGCGGGTCACAAGTGGTGTTCCCAGGGCTCAGTACTGGGGCCANAGATTGGATATTAGGAAAAATGTCTTAACTGAGAGAGTGGCGAGGCATTGGAACCGGCTGCCCAGGGAGGTGGTGGAGTCCCCATCCCTGGAGGTGTTCAAAAAACGTGTGAATGTGATACTCCAGGACATGGTTTAGTAGACATGGTGTTTTGGTTTGATGGTTGGACTAGATGATCTCAGAGGTCTTTTCCAACCTTAATAATTCTCTGATTCTATTCTATGATTCTAAGAGGATTCTTACTGCAGGGATGGTTCATTAATGACCAACATTTTCCCTCATCCCCTCCTGTCTCCCAGAGAAAACAACAGCTAAGAGTAAAAGGGTTGTAAAGGGGCTAAGCCCTTTGGAATGACTACAGGGCAACTCTATGAAGTGGATGGGATCTTGCAAGGCTAGCTGTATGTGACCTTCCAGCTAACTGTGTTCTGGAGCAGCTTGATTCTTGATCCAGGGGAGGAGACACAGCAGTTGGGAGTTGGCCAAATGTTGCAGCTTGCTGACCCTGCTCATGCCATTACTGTGTCCTTTGCAGCAATAGCAGGAGATCAACCCCATTCCACTTCGGGACTTCTCCATGCCAGAGAAATCCCTAAGGAAGTAATTAAACTGCAACAAGCTTCATAGTAACTTGCATTTTAGCCTGTGGTGTAACTCTGTAACTCATGATTGAAAAGTAGGTAGAATACCGCTGATTTCCTCCTCCATAATAGTAAAGAGATTTACTTGGTTAATGGTTTTTTTCCTAGGTCTTGGAAGAGAAGTTATAAACATTGTAAACATTATAGATGAGAATTGTAAACATCAGGGGTTTTATGCAAAAATATGCAAATATGTGCCTATATTAATTAGTACTTATTTGTTGTTATTGAAGTTTATGAAGTGACCTAAATCTCTTAGAATCTCTTCATACAATGAAGAAATTTATTCTTGAAATGCTGCTGCTCTTTAGGGACTCAAAGCCCTACAGAACTGTATGTGTTCCTATTGTGTCATAACTGAGGTGCCTCAGGTGTGGGTTTGCACCATCTCTTGAGCATGCCTTTTCTCATAATGTCTTGTATACATGATTAATATTAGTGGAAAGAATAATCTGTTCTTTGATTTTGTGTATCTTTTGGTGGCCAGAAGGATGGTTTCAATTTTACAAAGAATACTCTTGTGCATTTATGGAGTATAGTTTATAGCAGAATTTTATTTGAACACATCTTCTGCATATTGAATGTCTCACTTCTGCTACCAACGGTTGTATGGGAAAGTGATTGGGGAAGGTGGGAAGCAGGGATGTACTGGAAAAAAATATCTTAATATCTCCATGGCAGGTATCTCCTGGTGGAATACAGGTGGAATACAGACTGCCCATGTCACCCTTCATCAAGAAAGAGGAAAAATGGGAATACCCAGAGTGTTTTGTGCTTTCATTACCAGTACCAGATAAGTGCAGTTGGATGTTAGGGCTGTGTCATGTTTAAATTAATTTCTGGTTTGCAGCCCTTTAGCCTTTGTACATTTCCAGTAACACCACAGATTTGCTGCACGTCTTTACTTTTCGCTGCCTGGAGAGCTTTAAAGTGCTTTTTTTTCCCCTGTTTGTTTTGCAGCTATACTTGTTTGCTCTAAATCAGCTTACAAAGTTTTGTTTTGTGTGTAAGTCTGACAAGAGGGGAGCTTCAAATAAAAAAATAATTAGTGATTAAGGATGCATACATCTGGTAAGATTAGCTACTGTTTGAGATTTTCTTATATCCAGACAGTTGAAAGTGAAAGGTCAAAATTAATAATGACCAACTTTACCTCCTCTGAGAATTGAGCTCTATGCATTCAGAATTATTATTCTTACACTAGTTTGCAGGTGTGTCTTTCTATAGCTGCGTTTTATTGTTGCATGTATGTGCATGTTGCATGTACTGGAAATCTACCATTGGTTTCATGAGGACGTGTGTTCTCTTAGTGGGACATTTTGGTTGCATCTTCAATAGCTGCTCCTAAAAAGAAGCTTAAAGGATGTTGGCTGTGGTTACAGAACTCAGCTTGTGTTCTGAGAGATTCTTCCAAATTTATCTATGGTCCAAATCCACATCTTCCTCTTCTCAGATAATGAACCTCCAGAAATGGGTATGATTTGGCCTAGAAAAGCAGATTTGGTGCAGTGCTTTGCTCATTTAATTTATTCTGTCCCAAACCACTTCAGTGAGGTTCAGTTTACTCATGCAAGATATTCTATCCCTGTGGTGGAGAAATTCACCCACTTCTGATGTGGAACAAATACAGAAAGCCAACTGCCACCATGTGTTTGTATAAATACATAATACTGGTATAGTGATCCTTCTGTAAAAATATGTACTCAAGAACCTTGTTGGATTTTGGAAGCTCCTTGGAGGACATGGGGAAGAATCTTTAACAGAACTCTAACTTGCAAGACAAAGAGTCCAAGCATAGATATTTTTTGATACTTTAAGGGAAATTCCACTGTTTGCCTTAACCCAACCTTTTAGGTGAGACAAGCGATTCAACAATATGTCAACCCAGTAATAATTCAACAGCATAGCAATGTATATTTTGTTGGAGCAAGTGTAGGCCATTTTTTGAAGTTTCAGCTAAATTTTAAAATTCAGGTACCTTAGGTTTATCATCTTAGTTGACAGTTAGGTCACAATGTCAGTCTGAGCTGGTTTTTAGAAGTACTGAACATCTTCCATGTAGGTCAGCAGGACTGTCAAACTCCTTCGTTTCTATATGTCATCTCAGATTAAAGCATTACACCATGCCTGTCGGTGGCCTTTTGAGTCAGATTCTGCTCAAGCTTCAGCAGGGGCAGTGGGAGTTGATGGTGCACCAAAACTGTTTCTTGCATAAGATGCTTTCTGTGGTAAAGGTATTACTGTTGTCAGTGGATGCACAATTTGTATGCTCAGAATTTGCAATAATGGCGTGTTTTGGGAGCCTTCCAAGAGCTAATAGGGACTGAAGTTTGTTTGGAAAGGCAGTATGAAAACTCTATCACCGCCACCGCAGTTATATATCAACGTGTGTCAGCTCAGATCTGACCCAATAGAGATCCTCTATTGCATGGTTATTGTCACTTTTTGCAGGTCCTGGAGATCTCTTGATTAAATCTTGATCTACCAGCTTTGTTTAGCTTTTGAGATCTGATGCAATGAGAGCAAAAAGAAAGGGGTATCTGACGTGCATAGTATTTCTGTATTTACTGTGTGATCCCAAACCTGGGAGAGGAAAGGGGAGTATCACATAAGACAGAGGAGTTGAAATCAACAAAATCATCACTTCCTTGTTCCTGTTCATATTGTTACTCTTCAGAGTACTTTTGCCAGCCTCCGTAAACACACAAGTTCATTATGGAAGCATATTGCAGATACATGATTTTTGTTTTGCTTTTCACTTTTCTGTAAATGGTAAAGGGACCATGACAGTTTTTAGCTTAAGGTGAGGAGACCCTACCCTTAAGATGTTGAGAAACACTGGCACATGATCCATGGTAGAAGCTCTGATATTATTTTCTGTTTATGTCACTGTAGCATCCAGCAGATGCAGATCACAGCAGATAATGTCAGGCTCCTGTAACATTGAAGCGGAATGAAAGCAGGAGGAGTAGAAGATGGAATTTTGGCATGAATCCTGGTAGTATGCTTTATTTCCTTCTTTCTAAAAACCAAAAATAGCATCGTAAAACTGATTAGTGCAGCTTCAAATTGAGATGTTAGCCAAACATTAGCCTTTTGGTGGTGAAGATAATGCCCATATATTCTAGTGTTAAAATGCGTGTATGCGGTAGACAGGATGAACTTCCAGAGAATGTATTGTAATAAACAAGAGCACATGTTTTAAAGGGCAGTGATGGGAACTTACATAGTGTAAACAAGAACATTTCCACCTGTAGATTACAGACACAGGACATAAATTAGATACAGTCTCTCATATGCACAGACTTGTGCCCATGTATTTAAAGATACGGTAGGGGCTCATGTGAATAGTTCCTTGCCTGTAATCTGAGGTTCTTCAGTAATTTCAGCTTGTCTGTGATACAAACCTGAAAAGAGGAATTCTATTAATAAAGGAAAGTCCAACAAATTATTAGAGTTGGAGGGAAATTGAGATAATGGATTCTTTTTTAACCTACGTACACTTGTAGAAGCTGTGCTAGAACATCAGTCTTGTAAGCACCATTTGAAATAGCAAAAATTGTCTTGTTAATTGGAGAACAACCACGGGGTTTGCATTGTGTGGGATGGAGGTCAGTGTAAGAGTAAAATGAGTGCTGTGCCTTGGAATGAATTACAGTTTTGAGGGATAGGTCCTGTATGCTCATTTTTGGTTTTGGCATTTAATGCCTTCCTCCCATTCAAATACGTGGGAGGAATCAAATGTCAAAATCTTCACTATGTATGATATATAATTTCTCTCTTGTATTTCAGTGGGAGGAACATCAGACCCCAAAATGATTATGTGCACACTGCTAAAGAATACATCACTGCATATTTTAATGTCAATTGTGGGAATTGCAGATGGGGTAAAGTATTGTTGTCACCTTTCCCCCCTCTGAGTTTCTGGTTGTGTTTTTCCATGTACTCTTGCAGGGTGCCAGCAACCCAGAACTTTAATTCTGTGTCCTGAGCTTTGGTCCTGGCCAAAGCAAAACTCTAGAGATAAACACGTCCCAGGACTTCAGAAGCCCAGCCCAGATCTAGGTCCAAAGAATGAAACCTAGCATTTGTAAGTAGAGCTTTATATACTTGAAACAATTTGCAAGTCATCTTAAGAATTCCCTGATATATTCAGTAATAACATGCCTATTTTATGGTTGGAAAAATAGAGTCACGGGGAGACTAAAAGCCTACTCACACTTTACAACAAGTCAGTGGCAAAATTTATGGCAGCTCAGGGCTCCACAGCTCTGTGATTCTTAAGAACAATTGAGATTAAAGGATTTTCAAACTTTTTGTGTAAATTATTCTCAAATAAGGCATCAGTTTCAATTTTGGTGTCATTTACAGAGTGAATCCTGAAGTCACAGGAAATAAAGTAGAGGGAATGTGTAGGAGATGCCGAGTTGGATATGAGATAAATATTCTACATCCCAGCAACACACACTGCAGACAGCTAGCAGGTCTTTTCTGAGATTCCTCTGGCTAAGTCTTGTGCAGACCTTCGGAGGGTGTTCTCAAAGCCTTGTCGAGCAAATTATGCCAGAGAGGCTGGAGACCATGACACGGTTTGGATGGGTTCCTGTGTCTGTTTGCATTGCTCCTGATGCTGGAGAATGCACAGACTAGCACAATGGAGAGGAGAAAATGGCAGACCTCCTCTTGTGGGCTCTGGGTTTTACGCTATGCCTCGTCTGGTCTTAGCTCGCTTCCACACTGTGCTGCATTGTGGTTGCTGTTTGTATGCTTGGTTTTAGACACAAACTTCATTCATGGCCCCACCGAGACAAGGTCAGTACTTAGGCTGCATCTACAGTTTGTAGCGGGTGACCTAAGCTGTGCAGAAGCCTCTGTCTGTCGGTAGCATGAGGCTGGACAGAAATCTGCTCTGTGCCTCTTTATGTCTTGTTTAAAACAGAGATTCTAAACATGTTTTGTAGATGTAGCCTGATCCAAAGCCTATTAGGAGAGGATGAAAGTCCTACATCAACTTCAGTGGGGTTTGGATTAGGCTTTATGTGTCTGTTCTTACTCCTAGTGCAGTCTCTGGGAGTTTTGCCAGGGATTCATTGGGAATCATTTGACTTCACTGGGACCAGGACTGGGTCCAAGATGAGCAGACACAAGGGGAATGAACAGTCTTCTTGACCGTTTCTAATTCTCTCTCAAGGCTCCACAGCAATGCAAATCTTGTAAAGCAGCATAAATAATTACATATCCTAGGAACAGTGATGAGAATTCTAAGCACATGCAGTTTTATTGAATGTTATCAAGGTTCCCTAGTAGTTAATTTGATTAAATGGGGTTCCCTGAATACTTTTTCTCTAAAAGTGATTTACAAAGTGTTTTAATATGAAGAGTTTCCAAAGGCTCTTGGATGTCAAAGAAGAGCTATTAATCTTTATATTAGCATTTTGAAAAACAGCATGTGTTCCTTGATTAGCTGATATTTGTTTGCATTCTTCTTTTCTGCAGAGGATTATTGCTTTGCTTTGACCTTTTTTAGCATATTGTAGCTCTTTTACATATAGGAATAGAACCTTTTCATGTTTTTAAACTGGAGTTAATCTTGCTTTTCACTGGTTTAAATAGGGACTGAAGCCCACAAAGAATACTGAAAAACCTCAGATGTGAGTTTTAATAATCCTTATCTCAGGAAGCATGTTATTGATCTAGCTAACACACCGTATGTATGAGCATCTCAGACAAGGCACAGTGGGGCCAACCCTGCCCAGTGCCTGCCCATGCTGATCGTCTCACTAACTTCAGCAGGACTGATCACACGAGATGAAGGATTTCTGCCTGCTGCCTTTGTTAACAAGAATCTCTTACTAGTTCAAAGATAGTAGGGCAGACAGGATTGGTCCTGTGGGCAGATGGTAGGGTTTGCCTTGCAATGCAGATATGCTTCTTTCATGATTTTAAGTAACTGTAAAGCACGCTCTCTAAACAGAAAAGGAATAGACACTACTTTATGTGCTGTGTACTATTGCAATTCCTTGTGTATCATGGTGGTTTTTTTACTATAGCTTGGGAGTGTATTCATTATTGACATTTCTGCTCTCTGTGTGTGTGCAATAACAAAAGCCCCGTAAGCTAACACAGCATCAAACTGATGACACTTTCAGCTGCTCGGGACTGAGAGTTGGGCTGGAAGTTGTAAACAGTAGAGGTACTGCACACTGTCAAGCAGAGGCAAAAAGAAGTATCCTAAAGATTAATAAAGAAGGGTATATCTGATGGGATTGCAGCAGGAACTGCAAGATAATGTTACAGAAATTAATAGCAAAGTCAGAATCCAGAGTTCCAGCAGATGCACTTGCTCTAAAATAAATTTTTCAAGTACCAGGCTTGGTCATCATGGTTAGGACTGTTGACTTGTTGCTTTGAGATTTTCAGTGTCATTAATGTGGCTCTGTATTGTCAGGTGAGAATGCTTAAATTAAACATTGTTTTGGATTGCCTCATAGTATTACTGCTAGGGAAAAAGGAAAGAAAAAGAAACCACTCAATTAAGGATCTGCTGCCCATTATAGTTCTGACGTCATGTGAAAGAAGATATTGCAGTCACATTACTTCTTATATTAAACAATGTTATGGGCCCTTCCTGTTATTCATTAATAGTTTGGATTCTAGAGAGCTCAGTCATGATGAAGGCCTTAGTATAACAGTTGTATCTTCACTTGCAGCTGAACGCCTGGTTCCTGGCAGCCCCTAGCAAGCTGTCTTGAGGCCATCAGAGCTGCAGCTGGAAACAGTCAGTGTCTACAACTGGGCTTGCAGAGGGTGACCAGGTAGGGCCTGGCTGAGTGGTAGCCCATGAGTGATAGCCCCATCTTTGAATATATAAGGGAACCCTATCAGGTACTTTGTGTTTTTTAAACGTTTCCTTGACTGCATTTCAGGTTTCTGTTGTGTAAGTCTACTTCCCATTCTTGCATTTTGTCTGCACAGTCCTCCTTCTT
>VZTL01047513.1:0-18366 GCA_013400535.1 Scopus umbretta
TGTTGTTTTGTTTCAAACTAGAGACTTTCTGCCAATAAGTTATGATGCTGAGTTTCACAGACAATTCCTCTTCACCCAGAAGTTTAACTCCTGTCAGAATTTTGGCTTAACACCGATAGAATACATGGCCGATCCTTAATCGCCGCTACTAAAACCGGGGGGGCAGGTGGTTTCTTTTAGAGCCAACCCATTTTGCAAAACATTGGCTACATTCAAGATCTGTAGCACTTAGAAGACAAGATGGAAAGAACTGGGAGCCCAGTGCAAACGAGTTTGTGTCCTGCCAGATTTGCATTAGCAGGCAGTAAAAAGGCCCAGGCAGGAGTACGGGCTTACCCCGGACAATGAAAAGCTGTGTGACTAACGAACACGCTTTCTGCATGCCACTCCAGCTGCCATGCACGGTAAGGACTTGAAGCATCTCTTACACATGTAAAGGCACTTCAAGTGGTCTGCTAGATTTCACAAGGAAGGGGGGGACAATTTTTGGTCGGTGAGAAAAGCAAGGGGAAGGGAACCTTAAAAAAA
Organism: Scopus umbretta; assembly: GCA_013400535.1. Taxonomy (NCBI): domain Eukaryota; kingdom Metazoa; phylum Chordata; class Aves; order Pelecaniformes; family Scopidae; genus Scopus; species Scopus umbretta. The sequence goes on from VZTL01047513.1 coordinate 529, forward strand.
AATATATATATCTAGATTGTACTGAAGGTTTTGTAGCATCACCTGTTTTCTTACGCTGATCATAGAGACCTGCTTCTTATGCAGATCATCATTTGAGAACACACACCGAGAAGGTGACCAAAACAAGAAGGAATCAAAATACATCCCCTGAACTTCTAGCTGAAGGAAAAGACCGAGAAACTCAGCAGTAACAGCCTGTTACAGATCTGCACCTAATAAAGTGGTGGACTACAAAGCCAAAGTTGTCTTTTTAGACCACCTCTTTTTTCCCCATAATGAGCAGAATCTACGCACTCATTACAGGCCCAAAACATCTGGCATAGAGCTCTCTTACCTTTTGCTAATTCTGTAATGTGCCGTCTCCAAGGCTCCTGTTATGGGGTTTGAAATGGTGGCTCGCCTCAGCTGTGAAGCGAACCATCAGAATAGTTGCATTACAAAGCACATACTGCATCACAGCAATCCGACCATTCAGAAGCCTACGGGGAAATGTCACGCAAGCCGCCACGCAAGCCACCCAGTCACCTTTTGTCGTGGTTTTTCTTTTACGGAGGGGGTGGAGATTCATAAAGCAGCGATGGGGAAGGAGGGGGAGTCTCCAGCTTTACTAAGAGAAGAGCTTTTTAGGGTGTTGTGGGGTTTTTTGTTGGTTGTTTTTTTTAAGAGAGCATTAGAGAAGATCAAGTTTTCCAGGAAGCAGTGTTCCCATTTCTGTAGCAAGAAGAACAGCTGTCTGAATAAAGTAAACTAGAAGCTTCATATTGCAACAACTGCTGGAAGCGGCACAATGTTACGGCCTCTGTACAATAGTTCCTTTGTTAGCACTCTGTCCTGCACATGTAAGACGAGTTTTACAGTTAAGTTGAATCCAGGCAACATTGTGATCTCATATAAGCAAAAGATGAATAAAACCATAACCTTTTGATTCTTTCTAGACCAAAAGCAGCACCGGAGTGAACTCCTTCAACACTGACTGCTAACACAGACTGTCTGCTCACTCCACGGACACACTGACACTGTAATTCCTGGGTTAGGCAGAGCGAGCACTCTTGGTTTAAGGCCTGCCTTTCCCTCTACTGCGCTCCATTTACTCGATGCCATCCCGGCTACGTTAACGCTCTGGTTCAGCACCTTATGTGCGCCCTTTATCTTGGTTCATGTACTATCAGACCCTCTCCATCATTCAGAACCGGAAAGGTTGAGTCGCAGAGCCCATATTTTGCAAGAGGTACAAAATGGCATACCAAGTCCCAAACAATTAGTATTTTTCTGTAGTCAAAATAAACTAAGTAAATCAAGGCCTCTCTCCACGCCTACCAACGAGAAAAGGTACTGGGAACTCCTAATACGTTGCCTCTCCTCTCATCCCACGCAGATGCGTATGAGAATCAAGGCACAAATTACGGTTCCAGCGAGACTCCCAAAGCTGAATGATAAGGCTTCACCCCGCCGGCTTACGCCACCAGAGCAGCAGAGGGCCAGGCTCAGATCAGACAGCGCCGCCGCCACCCCGAGAATCAGGAAGAAGATGTCCTTTCAGCCTCAAAAACCACAATCCTCTCGCTACACTCCCTACTGAGCCCTGCAAGACCTCGGCCGTGGGAAATAGGCGGCACGCTAGCAGCATCAGGTGCTCCTGCATTAAGGAGCTATACAAAACTGCAGGTCTTTACCACGAGCCAAAGGTTTGATAGGAAAACTATTATCTCGGCGAGTTTACAAGTTAAAATAGCCACATTTCAGAGATCCATAGAGGTTTTTGTTTTCAGCACTAAGACTTACTCCTACTCCATAAAGAAGTGATTCAGTCATGTTCCACAGACATAATGCCAGAGCTTTTGCAGCAGCAAGGGGGCTTAATCATCAACAGACAAACAACCGGGGCTCTGGTTTTCAGACCTGTGGCAAGGCTGCCTGGCAGAGAGCAGGAAGAGACAGTTTTACAGGTAAGTGAACTGCTTGTACTTCTTGCTTACAGTTCAGAACGTTACCTCAGAAATACAAAGCCATCACCCTTTAGGAAGCTTTGAAATCGCCTTCAGGCTACCTAGTACTCAGTGCAGGGACCAAGAGTATCCTCATCCTCAATGTGCTCATGTGTAACCCACAGTTGGTTTACTTTGCAGCATACCGAGCTAACCGTTTGTCCTATACTTAATGCGCTTATCCCCCTAATCTCCATTTGCTCAGCCCTCTCTGGACAAAAAGCCATTTAGACTAAAAACAAAGAAAAAAAAAAAAGCAGGAAAATTGTATTTCCACAAGTCTGAATCTTATTTTAGAAGCAATTGGCAACTGATGGAACAATAAATCAATTTAACTAACTGTGTCTTCAACTCGCACCTTGAGATGCGGAGTCACACCAAGCGCATACAGAAGGTGACTCCACCAGGCTGCCGTTTGTCTTGGACCCTCCTGTTTACTCTGACAGTTGAACTGCCCTGGATTATTCTGCATTCAGAAGCAAGACCCTCGGGATCCAGTTTCTGAAATAGGATTTGATAAGCTGGCATCACGAGTAAGAAGCTGAGTACCACAGATTAAGTACTGCCCTCTTAAAGCTCTTTCATCTGCAAGCAACTTCAAAGCCTGGGAGACAGAAGTCAGTTTTATACTCAACGGAGAATACAACCATTCATTCTTGTCTACACAGCAACGAGGCATTCCAGGACCAGAGGAATGGCTGCCTTTCCCTAGACTTCACTCTTCTCCGTGTTGCAACTTTGGCAACAACAGACTTAAAGAAAAAACAAAACCCAGGAAACCAAACAAAAACTGGATGACAGGTATACTTCAAGGCAACCTAGCTGCAGAACTTTTTTCTGTGGTAGAACATTCTCCTCCTCATCTGAAACAGCACGCCCTGAAATTGCGTCTGCCGGAAGAGTCTGACGAACCTGCGCTGCTGTTACCTGGCTCTCTTAATTACACAGAACTTCCAGCTTCCCCACTGTCTCCTTTAAAAAGGAGCGTGTAACCAAGAGCTACGAGGTGAGAAAAGCAACGTGTGAGCGCACTGCACACACATCAGCATTCAAGAGGAGACAGAATCACACACACTCCCACAGAAGACTACACAAGAAATTTAAGATTCCAAAAGGCAAAGAAGCGTAAGGCATTTACCCTTGGCTTTGCTAGTTCTTTCACGGTTTCAATCTCTTCATCGGAGATGATGTCAAGGAAGCGAACGATTCGAGGTTTGTCCCACTCATCTTCCTGTTTGACAGGGCCCAGAATGTATCTAGGATTCCTGTTTCCGTCATAGTAGCGGCAGAAGAGTCTTTTTTGTCTCCGAGGGGTCTGAAAGCAAGGCGGAGCAAGAGATAATCAGAGAACTACCATATGACATTAATATCTCTAAGAAACAAAAGATGTCCCAAGAACAAGAGAGGAACAATTCACCTCCTCTACCTTATGTTACAAGTTAAGGAGATGCTTTGAGTAGTCAGCACTTTCACCACATTAATGTTTCTCTGCAATACTGCAATAAGCAGTGCTTTACACAGTCCTATTAAAAATAATTTTATCACTAAACAGCCAGCCTCATTCAATTCCGTATGCATATCTAGACTTGCAGCATCCATATTCAATTCATTACAATTATGCAGTGCATCCAAGTTAGTCAGCAGTGCCTGCAGCAATATTACTTTTTGTCTACTGGACAGAATGAGACATGCTAATCCTCAGTTCTACACACTCAGCCAACTGCTAGAACAACTTCCTCACTTTCACGCCACATAAAAATTCTTGACATTGTTTTGTTACAGTTGGTTTCGTAAGTTTGAAAACATTCTACTCCACTTTACCATTTTGAGACCCTCCCCACGGCACAGCATTTCGTACTTCCTTCTCTCAGGCAGGTAATCCTTTTTCTTAACCTCAGTCTCCTTCTCCATCTGGTCTTCTGAATCCGTACTGGACTTATTCGCTTCTTTTTCTTTAGCCATGATATATTCAAAATATTTCATGTTCCCATTTGCTCTTTGATGTTCAGGATCTATGGACAAAGAAGCAGACAATTATCACTGGCAAGCTTCCAACTCATGAAGAAGTATCCAGAAGAGGCCATTTACAAAATGAAAACAGATGCACACTACCGCTTCTCAAATAGAAATTAGAAACACCCACTCTGGTTTGAGAGCATTCATGGGATAGCTAGACCTCTGAGCTAAGCTGGAAGTGATGCTAGCCTGCCGCACACACATATCCTTAGTCATCTGCAGGAAAACACACAACAAGCTCAGGGCTAAGCTCAACTCATTCACAGTTAAGAAACTGCTTACTGTGAGGCCAGGATCCTCCTCAGTAGGCACAGGGGTCCAAGCACGAAGGAAGAGGGTTTGGCCATTCCAGCCAATCTCACCAGCAAGGGAGAGACATGGGAACGGGACAGGGAGAGAGCTGGGACAGCACGACTGGCTTTAACCTAAACACTTCCCCGACGGGAATTAAGATTTCTGGTGACACAGCTTTTTAACAGTCACTAAACTTACAGAATTAATAAATGGTTCTCGCTAGCCTTTGCTATATTAGGTTTAGTTCTGAACTTCCCACAGCATCCTTTACTCAGTCAATTGGTGGAATATTTACAGAAGCCCAAGTACTTTGCACATTTCATAAAACGGACAGAATCTTAGCTCGCTCTACTGCATTCTGTATGTCTTATTTTTCCAAGTTTTTCATCTGAAATATGCTTAATTTGCCTTCTAATAATCTGCAGAGATTTTGGTATCACCAATTGAGTTTCACCTTTATTAATTTTGTTCTTGTCTGTACCTAAGGGGAAGTAATCTCAACATCAGAAAGCAAGATATAGTAAGAAAACCAAATTTCAGGCGGTAACGACCAAGATGGCTACCTGGTTAGAAGCCAACAGTGACAGGAGGCAGAAAATACTTCAACAGAAAGGAGCAATCCTTAACCATGACACTTTCTGACATGGTAGTTGAGATTATAATTGTTGATCTGAAGACAGGGCAGCAAAATATGACTAATGGTAATGCAAGTCTGATTTCAGTGAAAACTACACATCCAAGATGCGAATGGTAGCATCCACAATAATCCATTTTAAAAGCCCATATACAAGTTGGAACACAAGCAAGACGGCACTCCTCGGTATAAATCCATAGCTAGTGCCTGCTCAAACACAGAGCTAGACCATGGTGAGCTGCGGATCTCTTTCACATACCCAGTTCCAGAAGGCGTTTGGTGAGCATCATGGCTTTGCCCAGATCTCCCTGCTGATATACAGCGTAACTCAGGTAGTCCAGAATGTAGACTTTATCTGCAGAAGATGCTTCTCCCTCATCCAACTGTTTCAGAGCTTGTTCCATCCAGAGCTCGGTGTGGTAGTAGTCAGCTTCGGTGTAGGCAATCTTTCCCAGCTCAAAACAATCTTCAGCTGTTAAAAAGGATTTGTGCTTCACACCTGTATTTAAAACAAACCAAACCAACCAGAATTTACACAGAATTCCAGACCCGTCTTCAGGGTAACATTCAGTTATTTCTTATTCTTCACAGCACAGTTTATTTCTGTTCTTCAACATCTCCCTTCTGTGGTGGCTATTTGTTAAAGACTCAGTTTAACCATCTAAAGCCTGTAAATCCTCGGCAGAACGCCTAAGCCGTTAGATGCACTTTTCCATTGCCAGAATACCAGCAACTAGCTAAACGTCTTCACCGTTAGTGGAAAATAAAATAAGCCTTCCTTCTGCAAAACCCCAAACGCTTTGAGCAAGAGCAATAGTAAGCCAAATACAAAAATTTCAGAAATCCCTTTTCAAAGGCATTGCATTATCGCTTTCAAAAAGTTACTGAAGCACATCACGTTAGCGACAACTTAGTGGGGGAGGAAAAAGAAAACATCAGTCAGTAAATTCCCAGCTGCTCAAGATTTTTGAAGTCAGTCATTTTTAGAAGCATTTCAAGAGACCTCTCAAAGACTAAAGCACTAGTAAGCAAATTGCAGATTCCTATTTTTGCTGCTGTAAATTAAGGCCCAATGAAAAACCAGATTTACTCTTGTAAAAAGGAAACAGGACCTGCCAGTTTTACAGCTAAAATTACATTCCCGATTACATCTTAATCCATCCTGAACTTCTAACAGCAGCTCCCACAGCTGCGTTCAAACAGGGGAATTCTTCTGTTGAAGACATGCCTGAAGAGATTAAATAGCTGAAGAGACAGCCCATGAAATGCAGTATCCCACAGAACAAGTCTGTTTCCACTCGCTAATTAAACACCTTCGGGCCCATCCTGTGATGGCAGTGATTTCAGTTTTCTGAGCCTGAAGCTGCAAACTCCAAAATAACACAAAGATTAGGGAATCGGGTGTGGTCAAGCGCTCTCAGACAGAGGGATCCTCTGGAATGGGTAACAGGTTGCAGGGCCACAGCCTGGTACATTTAGAAGCAACGTAACATCCACATGTGACAAGGCAAGTCTCAAAAGGGTGCTCGAGACAGCAATCAAACGGGGTTGATGGTTAATATAAAGAAACAGCACAGCCTGTAATGCAGGAAAGAGAATTCGTAAGTGACAGGACAGTAGTTAAGGTTCTGATCAAAACTCGGTGACCTGGCCAAACAGAAACTTTCTGGGAAGGAAGACAAGGAGCACAAACAAGTGACCGCATGGGATGCTCCTCTCCGGAGCTCTGCAGAGACCAACCTATTCCCCCTCATACTCTAGAACTTTCAGGTTCCGCAATTACACTTTATTACACACAGTCTGGACAGTTTATTGCTTCAAAAGCAGCCATCGGCTACAGTCCACGCGAAGCACTTCATCTTGTATTTCTGTGCTGTTTTAAGAAAACAGTAACGAACTGCTTATTGTATTAGAATGAATCTGTAGGTCTTTGAGACAGTCTTGAACTAAGCCCAAAAGCAAGGTTATACATCATAACATATAAAGCCAATTACCCTTAATTTTATTAGGCATCCGACCACAACGAGTGCTTGCAAAAACACAGATGGATTGTACAGAGTTGACTTTTTGCCAGTTGGCACAGTACTATTTTCAAACAGAGGAAACAAGGAAAACTCCACAGAGAAAGAGTCTTCTAACAAGAAAGAAGTGGTCTTCTGCATATAAACCTATTGAAGATTACCTCAGGTAATGCCACATAAGCTCGACTCTGTGTACGCGCTCTGTCTTTTGTTTTTCAGTGTATACGCTCCATGAAATTAAGCTCAAAAAAACTTCAGCCACTCCCAATCTGAAAGGTCCATCTCATCCGTGAGAGGGAAAGGGATAACAAATGACAGAACCGTTTTGTTAAAATACATTACATTGTGCAATAAAACTCGGTAGCTGCCAGTGCACAACTACTTCGACACAATAAAAATCCTCACCCAGGCAAGATTCTATTGCTATTGCTTTTTTTATTAATGACTATTACCACTAAATTATCTCACCGTAACTACAAGACACAGACTTCATTTTCCAGTTCTAGCACAAGCAGGAAACGGGCGTGTGAGTAGAGCGAGGAGAATGATAGGACAAAGGAGAATGTCAATTCAGAAAGAAAGAAAAAGTTCACAGTGTCTTCTGAAAAGAACGTCAATGACTCTTACCTGGAAGATTCCCTCTTGAGAGGGTGTCCGTATCCAAATTATACGTGTCTTGAAGCCGCAAGAGGGCTTTTGCTGCACCAGTCTGATCTTCATCATTCGGGAAAAATTGCCGCTGGATAGTCATGTTGGAGATAAAGCCTGGGAAGACAGGGAAACACTTGGCCTCCTTTGTCCCAGGAATTCTATAAACTCTATGCATGGAATGACTCCCTACTCCGGGGAAAGCTAGCATTTCGGGAAAGGCCATTAATAAGTCAGAGCTGTTAGCCCTGTAGAGCACCAACAAACGCCGTTGAGTTTGCTTCTAAAGAACAGGAGTACCCCTTTGGTTTTACACAGAAACGATTTTTGTCTTAACAGGGCAAAGAAAGTTAGATAGAACAAAAAGACCACCCCCACATGGCGAACATTACCGATAATGTATTGGTAGTTTTTGCAACCACTCCTCTCAATCTGCCTTCCAAAAGGCTTGCATTTGGTAACATGGGATTTACAAATCATTTAGAAAGGAAAAAAAAACACCCACACAGTGCTAACAATAGTAGTGTAAAGGTTAAGGCTGGTCAATAAGAAGATAAAAACCAAAAATGCTGATGTCTAACTGCAAACAGCTTTTCACAAGACTCCAGGTAACTAAGCGGCCACTGTGAACCTCACTGCCTTCTGTGGACGTTAACATATTTACGTAGAAGCTTGAGAAACACACAAAGTTAAAAGGGTTTCTCAAGATCCACCTTCACACAACTCGGAATGGAACTCGACGTGCATGTTGAGACGTTAGGGTTGGGTGGTTGGGTTTTTTTGGTGAAAAGAAAGCAAAGGAACAATCAAAAAAGAAACCCTCAGGGACTTTGGGGCTTTTTAAAGAAGCCCGAGGGTGACGTTTATAGAACAGAAGACAAGCAGGTTCTATAAAGTTAGAATATATTCTCTCTAGGAACTGCTTCCCAGTCTTAGAGTCACATGCAGTCATCTCCCCAGTTACAACAGGTGCCTGCTCCTCTCTGGTGAGCGCGCACACCCCCGCTCCTGCGGAGCTAGTCCACTATCCTCTCTTCAGTGGGAGAGCTAACACTGTTTTTCCCTTTCTGCTTCTGCAGCGTCAAGAGGCTGGTGGACTGTTTGCACCGATGAAGGAAAGAGAAGTCCAAAGAGCCAGGAGGGCAGCACCAGCATCCAGGTACACGCAGCCACCGGAAGGAACAGCATCCGCAAAGCCCGCCCTGAGGACCCCAGTTTGAACAAACTGACAGCATTTTTAGAAAACTAACTTTTCTAGTCAGCAAACTCTTTTGCCCCAAGATCCGGAAGCACAAGCAGCTTTACAGTGCCAATACGATGTTTGTTAAAGTTCATATAATATCCACCAGCAGAAAACTGAGCAGCAGGACCAAAACCAGACAAAGCGTAGTACGCAACACTCAGCTGCAAAATCGTCCAAAAAATAATGAACTGGCCAAATTTGCAATTTTTGCCACACTCTAGTAGTCCTTTTTAACTATTCAGACCTGATAACTCTCATCAGTTTATGGAAAGGTGTTCCTGCTTTAAAAAATACCATATCCTTTCACTCCTGTGTATCCTTCCTTTTACTACACTATGCTTCCCCAGTATTTTCCTTTTTCCTGAAAATTTTCTTAAAATGAAACAGTCTGCTCCCCCTTCTCAGTCAGAAGGACTTAAGATGCCCTGGTCCAGATTTCCATCCAGCTGGCAGGTGCAGAGCTTTTTCAGTTGGCATATTCAGTCCCACACAGCAGAAACAGGGAAGCTGAACGTGCCGAATCCTTATCGGAGACTAACCCTGGGTCTTTTTTTGACAACTCTGCTTTTTTCACCATTTCTTACTACAACCCTACACCTGGTCTTAGTTGTTGAGACAGATTCTCACAGGACAAATATAATCATCCCAGCTTCCTTGCTGCTAAGTGTCTTTCACAGTCAACTATTTTATGTCTTGTTCCCTACCGACGAGCTTCTACTCTTGCTGAAGGAGAGAGGCAGCAAAGTGTTTACTACACTAATTCAGATCAGTTCCACAAATGCTCAGTCTCTTCCAGCATTCAGGTTTTGAACCATCACCCCTTAACAACTCTGGGCGTATCCGCAGCAACAGCACTTGCCCGTATATTCAAGACGGCCTCACGTGTCTTGCATGCAGAAGAGTTTTGTTCTTTTTTCTGTTCAACGAAGCCATTACACTTGGAGATGAAATTTCCTAAAATGCTGGTTTGCAAGAAGTGGGAGAGTACATGAAGCAAGCCCTGATCCCTTGCAAAATTTAAAACATCCAAGGAGATTATTCAGTTTAAACACTACCGTTTTCCAAAATTTTTGTAAAGCTCAAATTATAGCACATTGACAGCAAAACGGCAGGTCGTCTAGGATTATGTTTTTTTATGAAGGCGCCTCAAAAGCAGACTTACAAATTTAATTCAAACCATGACATGTGAAAGACATAGTCAAGTAAACGCACTTATGATGTGATCCTTGTTCTTACTACAGGCACACTTACCATCTGACATGTCCTTCAGAACCAGGCTCTCCAGCTCACCCCACTCCGTGTTAAGCCGTTTCATCAACTTAAATGCATTAACAGGATGTCCCAAAAACCCCTCGGGGTCTTTTGTAGCAGTGTCTGTCAGCTGATCCAATTTCTCTGCCCATCTACAGTGAAAATATACATTGATTAAAGTCTCTTGTAAAAGCCTGACAATGCACTATAAAACTGATTTCAAGCTACTACAACAGTCTTCGCTAATAAAAAACGCAACACAAATTGCAAGCTTTTACATTATCTCTATACAAAGCTCTCCTAGAAGGAGCAAAAGGGGCTTTCTTCTTCTCTTTTCTTAGGAAAATCTTCCTCAGCTGCAGCCTAAATCTTGTGTTGCTCCTGCGGTCTTTGTTGGAACACTGCTGAACGAACTCCTTCCTGCAAATACCAAATGCACTATGCCAGCAGTTCCACTATGAGTTTTCACGCAGGACTAATCAAAAACAAAGCTTCACCCACATTTTTGATCTTTTATTTTTAAACGCTCTTTTTTCTAGTTTACAATAAGGCAGTTGAAATACAGAACACTTGTAAAAAAAAAACTGAGACGTTTAGACACACACTTTTAAATCTACGATAAGCCCCTTGCCTCCCACCACAAAAGTGCCTTTCGCACTGCAAGCTTGTATGAAGAAACACATAGTTCTCACGCTCCCAAATGACGAGCCCAGCTCAATGTTCTGATGCTACAGTTCCAACTCCACAAACCTCTCCAACGCTGTCAGTGACATAAGCCATTCACAACGCCAACACACTCCAAAACAAGCACACCTTTCAACAACTACTGTCGTTCATCTATCGTTTTAATGGAAACACCCAGGGAGTCTGCTCCAGTCTCAAGTCAGCAAGCACATCGGTCACCCTGAAAGCGCCAGCACTGTGCTACTCCAGGTCTGCAAGTCAGCCAAACTTTCCCTCTCTACCCAAAACAATGCAGATCTAGAACATGAAGACATGTAACAATGTCCGGAAAACAGGATAAATAACATTTAAAAAGCCACACCCCACAGAGAATACCAAACACCAATATAAAGCAAATACAAAATCCGTAGCCTGGAGGGAACTCTGGACACGAGCCAACATTCAGCTCCTACCAGAATTTGGTACACCTGAACGAAGTTTGCCAGCTTTACCCGAGACAGGTGGATGTTTACAACTGTTAGAGGCATCACTGTTTGCATTCACTCTTCCCACGCTGTCTGTAGTTGTTTTCCTATGCTCTAACAACACCTGCCTGGGTTCTTGCCAGCAGCAACGCGAGTGAAGGGGATCCCTCCAAAATGGAGCCACTCAAAGCGCTCCTGTAGACCAACTCCAGCTTCTAGCAAGCCGAAGGCTGAAAAAAACCAGTTTCAACAAATTGTGCATTCACATCGCACACGGTCAAGTCCATTGTGCATTTCCCACTGCATGACTAGCAAACCTAATGAGTAGCTGGAAGTCACTGCAACTGTGAGCCTCAACCACAAGGCCAGGATTTCTTTGAAGTAGTTTTGTTTCATAAAAAACCTCCACCACAAGCCACCCACAAGGTGTGACCCATCCTTGCATTTCAGTGAATTACCAACTTTCACTGAGGTTAACGCAAGCTACCGATATCCTTCAGCCAAAGTACAGAGCCCAAAATCAAACAATACTGGCATTTTTTTCCAGGTTCTTCTATCTCTCCGTGACAGTTTTTTTAACTTTTCCGACCTGACAGCCTCTAATACAATAAAAACAGCTGCAATGCTTATGTGATAAGCTGTATTTGACACACTTTTGGATGTCCAATTGGCATGCTCCCATCTTAATTTGTAGCTGTAAAGAATATACTTCTAACATTCCAAACCTGTGAGCAATTCCAACTCTGTATTTTAAGCGATAAAAATAAATAGTCTGACATAAGTATCTTTCTTCCTGGATGGCAGAATGCAATACACAAAGGCTAAAATAAAATTCATGCATCTATCTAAAACTGTTTAAATGTCCTCACAACAGATTTATACACATTTTTGAAAGTCAAGAAACCATCCTTTTCAGCAATACAATTTTTTTTTTTTTCCTAGCTGTGATAAAATCTGACATATTGGGCTCTGGTCCTCACACCTATAGAGCCGAGCAACATAGTAATGGCAATGGTCAGGCCTGTTGTTATTTTTAAAAGCAGTAAAGTAGTTTTATTTTGTTTTATTTTACTTTTAAAATATAGCATGTAGCAAGAGACTCTGTTCTTGTAAGCAGGTTATTGCTATTCATTGGTTAGCTACTCATGGGCAATATGGCCAACACTTTCCAGTGCTTTTACATCTAGCATATCATTGCAGTCCTTGCAACACTCATTTGGAGACTTCTGGGCTTTTAGTTTGCACTAAGCAGATTTGTCATTCAACAAACCACACCCCCTTGGGAATTATGTGGAAGCAGGAGTCCTGAAGTGAAGGTATCACACACATGAAAGCGAGTTCATTACATTTCATCATTAGAAAGCTGCATAAAGCAAACCAATGGCTCGGAGATAATAACTCAGGACAAAAACCCGGCGAAAACTGCAAGTTTAAGCTTTGCCCCAGAGGAAAAATTCCACAAATTCAATCAGCCTTGGGAAGCACTTTTTTTACACAAGGGTGGACTCAAATTATTAACTATTAGCGTTATGAAACGAGCTGCTTACTTTTTGATCTGTTCCAGCTTGCTTTCCTCTGCCTTGATATAATCTTTCAGTGATACCACCAGATCTTTTTCTGTATTAATTAAGTCTGTCATATGACCTAGAAAACAAATGAGCTTGGTTAGACAAGGAGAAACAAAAAAACAGAGAACTGAAAATTAGAGGCCACCTTCTTCTCTTCTGCTTTCTTCCCCTCTTCAACTCTTTCTTCCCCAAAGTCCTTCTGCATTTGCTTAAATAACCCTGAAGGAGTATTTGAGTAAGGCTTCTTGCCTTTTTTCTTTTTTTTGAGAAAAATCTTGTATTGAGCCAAGCTTGTTGCCATGGAAGTTAACATAATATCACATATTTATTATTAGAACTAATTTAGGATTCATTTGGAAAAGAAAATAGGTTGCAACACAGTCATCTTTCATCCAAGCATACATAATGCAGAGCAAATAAAGACAAAGCTACAGAAAAATATACAGAGGCTTCATGTTTGATACACAATACTAATCCAGTGTTTTACTTTTAAGATTACTTGCATGACTTCAATGGGTCTCCTAGCAGAACCTGTTATTAATTAATAATTGCTTCATTTCCTGCAAGGAGGCAACTGAACTGGTTCACCATGAAGCAATACAGTCCACATCTTCAGCTGCATCACAGGCCATCAGAACCCAAGAGAGTGTCTGCTGACATACTGGTACCATTATGTACCCTCAACAGCCATTTCGCTTGCTTCTGCATACATGCAACAGTCCACACCAAAATTTTCTTTGAAATCCAATACCTGTAAGAATACATAATGAATACAAAGCCCAGCCTGGGTCATTAGACTAACTGGACTGACTTAACTTGAAGCACATTTCTCCCAAAAGAAAAAAGTCAATAAAGTAGTTATGAATTAGTAAGTGCATTTAGTTCTGTACCAATAGCCTTACACACCATTAACATATCATTGCAGAATCAGTTTTGAGAGCTGTCAAGAAATTCTTTGGGCTATGCAGTATATACAACAAAACGTATCTCACCAATGGAAGTGAAGAAGTCCGTATGGGCGTAAGAAAAAGGGAGCAGAAGTCCAAGGGCTACAGTATACCAAATCTTGTTGAATGCCATAGTTCAATAGCTGTCACTTCACCACGTACCTATGAAAGAAATACAAAGTAGGTAAAACACCCCTATCCACCAGAGAGTTGAATCTACCTTCAAAAGAGACAGTTTATTCTTTTGGGGCTGCCACTAGTTCTTGAGGTAGCAGAACCTTGATAAATTGAGCAGCTCTCTCAGAAGACTGATGCCACGCTGCAGACTTTCTTATACTTTTGTCTTGTGTGGCAAGAGAGGAAAGAATAGCATGGAGACAGGGTCTTCACAAGCACTCTTCATCTCTGATATCTAAAGATACACAGCAGATAGAGCTGCTTCAAAAAAAGTACCAAAAAACCCAAGACCAAACACTGAAAAAACCCGTAATACCAAGTTCATACCAATACCGGTATCAAGTTTATCCACCCAATAAAATAAATACAAATAAAAAAAGATTCCTTTGATCAGTCAAAAAGATGCCAGTGGAACAGGTCTAAGTGAAAACCCTATACAGCCAGTCCACAGAGTAAGTTATTTGCACGCTCCCGCTCTTCAGCTGCCACCGTTACGAAGCCAGCCTCCACACCCGATACAAAAGGTTTCTCTGTCGGCTGGTTCTTAGTCCCTGGATAAGTCCATGGCAGGGTTACAGGCAGCGCTTTCTCCCACAAACAGCTGCCAAGCTCTCAGCCTTTCAAGATCCTGAACCCTTTTAACAGGCTAGGATTTCCTCGCTACTGCATACTTTAGAAGTTATTATGCTGTCTTGGAATTCACAAGATTTACTTTTTTCCGAACATGAAAGCTTAAACTCTCATGTATTGTACCTGTTCAGAAAACACAAAACAACTGCATGCACCAACAGAAACTGTTTTACAACTCTTCCAACGGCAAGAAAACTAATGAAGGAAAAAAAGAAGAAAAGGGAGGGGGAAATAAAAGACACCACAAAGCAAGTCCAGCTACAAAGTGTGTCAGCCTATTTAAGGAAGAAAGCAATATGCTTTTGATCGAGTTGACATTACTGGTAGTGACTAACATGAAACCAGGTGTCCCATTCACACAAGGTGTAGACAAAATCAGAAAAGTGCAGGAGTCACACCCAAAGAAAATTTCCTTTCCGCCTCTAGCGCTACAGAAAGCGCAGCACTCGAGTTTAGGTTTACTGACTCTGCGGACTGCTTCTTGGACAGGGCAAGCACAGTTTCACTGGCACAAACAGGAGGAACAACAGGAAACTCATACGAGCCTAGAAAAGCAGCGCAATCTCCAACTGTTCTAAATCATCCCAAATCTGCACAACCAAAATCGAAGGGCTGAAATATTCTGACACATTCACCGGCAGAAAGTAAGTTCTAAAGTAAAAATCTGGAGGGAAGCCTGGAGTTCAGCTTTTTCCCCAGTCAAGTCAGGCGCCTCAGCCTCACCAATGCTCTACACCAGCCCTCCTGTCCGCAGCAGCATTCCTCACCTCCTCCTCGCTTGCCCATCCCCTCCACAGGCAGCCAGCTAAACCCGACTATTTCAAACATAACTAATAAAAACACCCCAAAACGAACCACCACCACCGCTCGTTTCAGCCCGGTTCAGTTCTGACACAGTTCATTACATAGCCATACAACATCCATACCAGTACAAGAGGGCAGTTTAGAGGCAGGAACTGACAGTCAAAGACACCAAAGGCAGGCAAAATTGTTGTTTCTGGTAGCAGCACAGGTTTAATGAATTTGTGAAACTCCAGCCCTAAAGACAATGAACAAATATACAACCCCCCAGCCAGCCCGTACCACTGACCCAGTTTTCAGCGTAAACCAGGGATTGTGGCAACATTTGTACAACCGCACCTCCCTCTTCTCTAACGTCAGTCTCATTAAACAAGAGCTCCAATTGAGTAACTGCTGCAAATTAATGGGTCACACCTGGAAGCATGTTTTCTTGCTGGCAAGTGTCACTCATTACTTAGAAGAAGCTGTATCCACCTGCTGAAGGACACTGATGTGTACACCTGCACTTCTATCAAAACCACTACTTGTATTTTGCTCTGCAGAAAGCCAACTGCCTCCTGCTCATTCAGCACTCAAACCAATACATCTGTAAATCAATTACAAAGCACAAACAGTTCTACTACACCATAAATGTTTGCTAACATTATCAGTACTCAGAATTCATTGAGCTATTTGTTTACTGCACTCTGTGAAATATAAGGAAAGCTTCAGAAACTTTACGTTCTACTATTAATCAATACAAAAGTTTTCTAAAACACAAACAAAACAAAAGAACACCAAAAAGGTGACAAAAACGATGTCTCCTCTCCTCCTACAGCTCTTGGTGGCAGTCTTCCAGCTCACACAGTGGTATGATGCCTTAAAGCCCATTTGAGTAGCGTGTGCTGGAAACAGGTTTTTCTTCTTCTCTACCTGCCTTTGCAGCCTGCTCCAACACGGGGCTGGCTCCGAACACAGCTGCAACCCTATTCCCTGCTCATACCTTCACAGGCGTGCAACAGAACAAGCAAGTAGTAATGGTCACAAATTGCAACGAGGGAAATTCTAAGTTGGTACAAAGAAAAAGTTTCTTACAGCAACAGCAGTTAGGGACTAGAAGAGGTTGCCCGGAGAAACTGGATCTCCCTTTCTTGGAAGAATTTCAAAACTAAATGGGACAAGCCCACATGCAGCCTAACCTAACCTCCAAGCTCACCCAGCTTCAAACAGGACTTTAGGCTAGATGACATCCAGAGGTCACTTCCAACTTCATTTTTCCTTCCTTCCACTGTCTCCAGATTTTCTGTCATTTGCAAGGACTCAGACTCCCGTAATAGCTTTCAGCCACCCAAGATTACTTCCCTCCCAGACGGAATTCAGAAAGTTGGAAACAGAGCCCAAGGCAGCGGCCAGCCAAGCTTTCACTGCCCTAACAGCAGTTAAGTAGCACAACAGCTTTCAAAACTACTGCAGAAGGATCAGCTACAGGTTCCCAAATCAAGGAAAATAAGGCTCAGTTAAGACAGACACTGGAAATCTCTTAGACACACAAGCTGCCAAATAAGTGGGCTTAATTTCTTCCTGTCAGTGACATGAAGTAAAACAAGATGAAAATCCTCTCTACATTACCCCTGTCAGTCTGACTCTCCTCCTCAGCCACGTCCCTCAGGCAAACACAAAGATGGCAGCTGAGCATCTCAGAAAGGAAGGAATCCACTACCCACATACAGAAGTGGGAGTCCAGCTGACAGCTTTTAACACAGGAGCTTTCTGACTTCCCATAAGAAGTACATTTGCCAAGCTTTCAAACAGTAAAACATGGCAGAGCAGAAAAAAAAAAAACTGGGAAAAATAGCAAAAAACAAACAAACATGAAGATACAAGTAAAACAAACCAGCAATTAGGTGAATGATAGTGCCAAGCGCAGCACAGGATTCCCCAAACAGTAGGGTACAAAACAAATGCCATTTCAAATGATGAAACTTAGAGGTGGGTTTTTGAGGACTTTTTGTTTAAAAAAAAAAAAAAAAGTTCAGCTCTGCCCTACAAGTACAAACAACCTGCAAGAGTCACAGGACAGTGGATGTGCACGTAGCATCCATGCGAGAGAAGGAAAAGTGAAGTTAAGACAAACTAGAGCGCGACAGAACCGCGCAACAATCAAGGTCACACTGATGGGTGACCAAAGAATTCCACTAAAGATGCTTATTATACAAGTCTCCACACTGCCAATTCCAAGCTTACCAGGATCCAGAAAACAAGGTAGAAAATGGAAACTGAGGGTATACTTCAACATGGAATTATTCTGGAATAGCTCTAACTGAATTCCAAACCAGTGTCTCTATTTAGGCAAGAAATAAGTGACCTACTCGAAATTAAGTCTGCTGCAAGGCCAGGAGTCAAAACCATATCACCAAGATCCTTAGCTTTTGATTCAAATACTGGTCCACTCTCACAGTCCTTACTGTATCCCACTGTATGTTAAAAAAAAAAAAA
>VZTL01047514.1:0-36672 GCA_013400535.1 Scopus umbretta
CCCTGGCAAAACTGACTGAAAACTTTCCCAAGCTCCAAGTTAGCTTCTGTGCTCCTGGCAAGATCTGTCTTTTACACACATCAAATGATATGTGCAGAGCACCCCGAGTATGGATTATTTGCAGGCAGAGATCCTGCAAATCTGGGTTTGTAACACATCCCACGGTGAGAAGGCCAGGCTTTCCAAAAGCCTCCTGGGTTAGTCCAACTTTGCTTCCTCCCCAGTTAGTAGGAATTTTGACATTGAGATAAATAAGTTTTGGCTAATTNNNNCTAATTTTCTCTTACAGCCCTTTGACGTAAAGACCATCTCAGCCTCGGCATTTGAGCAGCACCTCAAAAGATCCTTACCATGCTCTGTACAATAATCAACAACAATAAATGTGCCCTGGATGAGATTGAATGTGGTCTTGTATAGCTCAAGGCAGGGTAGATAAATGCTGATAAAGCACCCTGTGTTTATCTGAACAGAGCAGCCCTGCTACACCTAAGAGTCGTGTGCACATCATGTTCAATGTGGCTGGGCAGATCTCAAAAGGTGGCAGGGCACGGACTGAGTTTGGGTAAATCTCCGTCTTCAGAGAAAACGATGTCAGACACCTATCTTTGCAGGGAGAAACTGGGAACTGGGGATGGTGGGGAAGACTTCTGTGTGTTTCTGAACCTCCAGCTTCTGGGAGGGTCAGGAAAAAAAAGTAAAAAACCCCAGTCTTCTCTTGTGGTATTTTAGCATTTCTGCTTTCAATCATAGCCAGCAACCAGAAATGTGAAGCCTTATGAGAATTAAATATGTAAGGAAAAAAATATCAACCAACCTTTGCTGAACAACAAAGATGACTTGGCTCGCGTTGGTTTCCAACTATGGGTGAAGGTTCAAGTCACTTACTTCAAAAATACATTACTCATGAATGAGCTTTATTAAGAAACCTTGTGCTCCTATAACTCTTTCCATGTGAGGTTTTCAAGTACTTTATGGAATTAAGCAAAACAACCCTGGGAGGTAGATTAGTTCTAACATCCCCACATTACAGATGGGAAAACTGAACGCTAAGCACATCTGTAGGAGAGCCAGAAATAATATTACCTAACTCTCGTGTACTGCTTTTCAGCAGTAGATCTTGCATCTTTACAACGGAGGAACCATTACCCTTATTTTATAAAGAGGCAAAGTGACTTGCCTAGGCTGGCCAATAGCCGAGCTGAGCAGAGCAAGAGGAGCCAGTTCTTCCCAGGCCTGGTAGTCCCAAGGCCTGATTTTACTAACTAAATGACCAAACCACCCTCTCTTTCTTTAATATTAAACAATTATGCAAACACAAATAAAATTAAACACAAAAAATATATCAGGGTTGATTTTGGGAAGCTAAAAATCTGTTTTCTAATACTGGGGAATTTCTTGATTGACTATATCTCATATTCCCCTGATGCATTGCATCTTTGCCTTGCTAGTGAACATGGGAAAATAAGCGAAGGTCAAATCTTTTCACATTAATCATGTGGTATTACCTGACCACAGACGGCATCAGCAGAAAAAATTAACATCAAAGAAGTCTGTTCTATGGTCCTTTTGATGTTGCAAACCCAAACACAGGGAAGATAGTTTGAATTTCACAGAAGTAATAACACATGAACACAGAAGAGGTCATGATGTTGCTGTTTTAAAAAATAATAATCCAGCAACTCTCTCCCCCCAAATAAAACTTCCATTTCCTTTTGATAACCTTTTCCCTTCTTACAGGAAAAACAAACTCTTGAGCTCCTGTACTGTAAAGCCCTCTTGCATTGCACCCGATTGCCTTTTGGCAAGATCTCTTGTCCCAGAGCAGGCCCTTCAGTGAGCTGGGCACTCAACAGACAAACCAGGAAGATGGTGATGTCCCAGAGAGTTCTCCATCTAGGTGCATCAAAGACACTGTTCCACCCCAAGAAATCCCCTTTTCTTCCTCTGTGCAATCCCATTATTTCAAGCCCAGAACTAACAGTCTAAGAGCAGGCAGCGTAGAGGCTTTTGAACAAGTAACTAAAACAAGGAGAGCTCATACACAATTCTGGGAGGAAAAATTATGACTGAGAAACTCATAAAGGCAAGCTGAAGTTGCTGCTCTCAATGCCGTTGCTGAGGTAGGAGAGTGACACTTTAGAGGATGCTACCTTGGCCCAGCTGTAATTCTGTACAGTGTTGCCTGTCTGCAGAAAAATGAATCTAGAGCAAGCACATTACTGTACTGTAATTATATAAACTGTAAAGATTAAGATCATGCCCCATAAATTATCAATATCACCATATAAAGAGACTTCATGAGTTCCCAAAATGGACTGAACTTAAGCCAATCTTTAAAATTGTTTTGGTAAAGTTGCTTGTGGACAGAGCTTCCTTCTCTAATTCAGTCAATCAAACATCCTCCCCAAAGGCTAAGCCAAGTTAAAGCTGATATTACACTAGGGGGAAGGAGACAGAGTCATTTGCACATGACTTAAATTGAAATTCAAAGGGCAGCAGAAACAAATCCCAAGTTCTATTTTATGTATTTATTCATTTTTGTAAGATTAGCTTTTAGCACAGGCGAGCAACAGAGTCAAGTTTTTTGGTCTACGTTGTGCCCCAGCTCTCCTGTGTATATCTGATGAGTCACTTCTTGCTTGTGACATGTCTTTGCCACCTGCAAAATAGTCACACTTCTCTGGGGCCAAATGACTGGGTGGGGCGTGGGATTTCTGATTTTTTTTTTCCAACTGGCAGAGTCCTTTGAGATCACTGGAAGGAAATTCTGTAAACCTATGTTGCTAGTCCTCTGAATTTCAGATAAAAGATCCAATCTGAGTGACACAGACATTATTACTGTTGCTATTTGTCTACAGAAACTGACTTTTTACTCTGCTGAAAAGAGCCAGGCACTGCAGAAACCAATGAGGACGACACAGTGGATCTCCTCCACTCTGCTGTGAAGTCTAGAAAACCCAGAGGACTTTGTGTGTGCCTGACTGCGTGGGCAGAAAGAAAACAATTATTCTTTTTTCACTTGTGTTAATTTAAGAAAAAGGGTCATTCTGAACAGTTAAGAGACTTGCTGTAATAACAATATTTTACTTATTTAACCAATCCCCAGCTTTAATAGATTTATATTTTAATGTCAGCACCAACCATCCATTCAAAGACCAGAAAACTGCTTTTATGTCAAAGTGTTATTACTTACTCTTAAGTACAGATGTGGAAATGGAAAAACAGAGGTAGTTGAAGATTCTTCTCTGCCTTGGGAACAACACTGAGATCTCCAATTTTTGTGTGCTCTTCCCTAGTCCCTGTATTGTATATATGCCCAGATTTAAGTTCTCTAAGCCAGTACCAACTGAGAAAGGCTTTGGGTCAGTGCCATGCTGAGATCCATACTAGACTGAGCATGGCAAAACTGTCCCAGGGACCCAACCTGGGCCTCCATGTTGCACAGCATAGCTACATTGCTTTCCCCCAAACAGCCCTGTTTGGTACCTGCAGAGAAACATGCTCATGGGTCAGCTGTCTCCAATGTGCAAAGCTGTGCTCTCATTGGCTCTAAAACACCTTGCACTTGGTAGCAAGAAGTGACTATACACAAGGTGGAAAGTGCTATGGCTCCCAGCAGTGTTAGGATATCCTAGAACTTGGCTGATGCACTTGTTCAAATTCTTAAGGTTAAACCAATTTTTACACAAGGGCTCAGGTGGAAAAGCCTGCAAAGAAAGCAAGGGATAGGAAAATTTGCCTTTCTCTATACAGCAGGCTAGGGCTGACTGCTGGGATCATCAAGAAGCTTTATACTATATTTTCTACTCATGCAAGGATCTAGAGAGTTTCTAAACCTCTTGATCATTCTTGCTTTTTTTTCTTTAATTTTCCTTTCTTTTTAGTTGAGGTTTCTCAGTTTTTGCTGTGAGGTTGTAATGATGCAATCTAGCCTGCAGAAGCATGGCCTGCAGCCCATGGGCTGCTAGAGGCTGGATGACCTAGAAACTGGACACCATGACCCAGATGGTCCTATCCAGCCCTATGTTCTTAGGCTAAAATATGGTCCCTTTTTATACTAACCAAATGCAACTATAAAAGAAATCTCTCTTGTTTAGTCATCTGGACTGCTGCCGGAGAAAAAAATGAACAAGAGGTTTCCTTTAAGTCCACTGAGCAGAACCTTGCAACGTTCACATCCCTGAAGGTGATATGCTCTCATCTAACTAGAGCATCTGCTCATTTATTGTCCCCAGGAGTCATCACCTGGAATTGGGAACATCAGGGTTTTGCTTGAGTGTTCAGCATTAAGTTGTTGGCAAATCTTCACCATAACATTTTTTCTTATCTAATGATAATTTGATGTATGAGAAACCTGCCTAGTGAAAGCATGGCTATTATGTGAGCAAACAATACAGCAGTATGTCCAGTATTATCTGTGAAATGTATTTCAATACCTGTGTGATTAATAATGGATTTGGAAGCACAGTGAAGTATAAATAATCCAAAGCAATATGCAAACTTCTGTGAAGGAAAGGGATTAATAGTAGAATCAAATGAGGCCCTGGAAAATGTAGCACTCAAAATAAATTGGCCAAAATGAAGGTTTGTCCCTCAATGTAATTAAATAATAACATAAAACTCACAGATCAACAACCCAGTGGTTTTCTCCAGTAAATATAAAACAAAGAAAATCAGCAGCAGCCAAGTTGCTTCTTAATTGTACCAACCACTTCAATAGGAAAACCCTATGAAGGTTAGGAAAAAATTGCTGCTAAGGCTGAGCAGCCTTGCTGTGTTGTGTAGCATTCCAGGGAGAGAGTTGGAAGCAGAAGGAGCAATTCTGTTCTGCATATTTTGGTCCTTTTAGCCTCATACAGGAAAAGAACAGTCTTTAAAAGAGGGGATGGTAGTTCTGCAGCCTTCCAAAAAGGACTTCAGAAGAAATTTGACCTAAGCACTTACTAGCATAAGACATTTAAATAAACTTTGCCCTGTTGCACACTTCAACTCCTCAGAAATCTGTGATCTTTCTAGTCCAAAAGTCAGTCCCAAACATCTGTGCTAAGCAAAGTCTTCCTTCGCTGATAAATGTTGTCTGCTTTGCAGGGTGAGGAAGGCTGGTCTGTTCCTCTTCCACCTACAGGGCGGTGCGGTACATTTGCTAAACAGTTTTCAAACACGTCATCTCTGAAAACATCTTAAATGCTGTGAATTACCCAAGCACACAGAACAGTGGGCTGTTCAAAAATATAACAGACACTGAGAAAATGGTGCCAGAGAGGATGCTAGTCCCTTCCCTAATTGGCAGCCAGTAAGATCTAGTGATTATTATTAGCTATTGTTTTAATTGCCCTGGGTGATGTGAATTTGCTGGCTCTGCATCCTTCTCTTTTCCTTGATTTGACTTTTAACACCCACACTGAAAAACAGGTATAAATTAAGGAGCTACAATTTAAAGTGTAAAAAACTGGTGTGACAAAACAGCATACGCACAAACTAATTTTTTTTAAAACTACCCAAGAATTGCCTCAAGAAAAATCTTCTTTCACTGAGTTAAACATTATTCACTAAAGGAATAAATACATAGTACAAGAGTAAGTCCTTGAAAGAAAAACAGCCTCCTAAACCCACAAACCCAAGCAAATCAAAAGACAACTTGTTCACAGAGATAAAAGGAAAAAACAGAGAGGAACGTTTTTAACAACGACTTTTTTCAGTCTTTCTTTTTAATCTAGTATCAGTATCAAGAGCTGAATGGGGAGGGCCTTTGAACAGCACCTGCATGGGCCAGCAGTGAAGGTCACATACCAACCTACAAACCTCTCCCCCCTGGCACTGGAGAGACAGTGTTACATTCTTCCCTTTGTAATGACGTGAAGTGGCTTCAAGTCCATGTCCAAGTCTAAATAGTCATGAGCTGTAACCCAATCATAACTGGTGACTTCTGTACACCGGCCAACAGTGGAAACCAGAGACTGCAGATCCCCAGCCTCCCGCGCACCCCTGAGCATCCTCCTTCAACTCGGCTTTTTCCCTTCCCTGCCAGCAACGTCAGCTCCGATTCCCTCAGGCTGGCACTGGTTTGTTGGGAGACCTGTGCAATTAAGTGTTCAGAAAAAAAACAACTTCCAGCAACTTTATTAAGAAGGGCTGTGGGCTGGAATAGGGGAGTAGGTTCCTTTCACCAGGTTCAATTGCATGAGAGCCTTGGAAAACTTTCTGGCAGTTTGCTGCAAGGTTATTGAAACAATTGCTGCATGCTTCAGTCCCTTCTCTCTTCTTTTATAAGCAAAATCTTAATGAAGGCAACCAGGAGAAGGAACTTTCTGTCACCCTCGCTGACCTGTTTTGACTTTTAAAAAGGAAAGTGATAGTGCGGTTGAAGGGTATTTTAACAATTGCTGCTGCGCCGCTCACCAAAAAGCTGTACATTTCTTGTAGAGCTTTAACTCACAGGCAATGACATCCCCAGCAACATACAGGGGAGCTGCTAGGTGCTTGCCCTACCACAATTATTTGACAGTGGGATACAAAATGTCTGTCTTTTTTTTTTTTTTTTTTCACTATGCTTAGACTCACCACAGTAACTCCCTTTGTTATGGGCTGTTGGGAATACCTCAGGTGAAAAATATATACGGTAGTACTTTATGTAGTTTTCTCTAATTAGCAAATGATGTAATCTGGGGTAACAGATTGTATTCAGTTTAAAAGAGAAATGTCAAAGATGAAGGGATTAGTACATATTAATATTTTGGAGGAGTTTATAAACCACACAGAAATATACCCACAAAGGGAACAGTCTGTGCTGCCTTCCTCTGCTCGGGCTGTTTTCGTAGGGGACCACACAGAAGATGTGTGCCCTGGGAAAGGAAGGGGACCTGGAGCAAACCCTGAAGAAGCTGTGAAAGCCATTGTGCAGGACTGAGGGTATGGTTTTATCCTACGTGTCTGAAGAGCAGTAAGCCATCTTCAGAGAGGGCTGACTGAAAGGGTTACACATGCTACGGACAGTCCGTGCTTAGCACGATACCATTGTGGACCTGAAAACCTAAAAACTGATCTTTAAGTGCTTGCCAGTATCTGGGAGATAACACTTATTCTTCTGACAGCCATTGCACTGAGAACGTTTTACCTCAAGCAGACATTGTGCTCACACAATGGATCTCCTTGCCCAAAACACTGGTGCAATGACTGTTATTATGGGGTTGACAGTCCCATTATAGAAACACAGCCAGAGCTGCCAGTCTTTCAAAGACATTCTGTGCGCTGCATGCATGTGACAAGCACTAATTCCAGCCCTCAGAGGGCAACATGGTTAAACCTAGGTGCACCAGTGACTTCCATGGGTGATTGTGGTTCTCCAGAGACAAGGCCATTCAGTTTGAGTAGGATCACTGGAGTTTCACAAAACACCCACTCTTTCCAAGCAGATGACTTGTGCTGGGAGCTGGACTGTTAAGTGATGACATACAGAAATTCTAGAACATGTCAGTTTAATCAGCAGTCTACAGCTAAAGCTCTCTTTAATCTCAGTTATATATTAAAATGTGCAGCGGGTATTAAAAAGATCAGAATCCAAATAGCAGAGTCTCCTTGCACCACAGAGGATATTTAAGATGACTAAAGACTACTTAACACAGTTTTTTGGAAGTGTTTAGATAGTCACAGCACAGGAAACCATGAAGAAACCGAAGATCAGCAGAAAAGTTTAAAGGCAGAATTGTACTTCCAGGCAAACCACCCACTTCCCAAACATCATGGAGGTACAAGGCATCTGCTGTGCAAAGTTTTCCATACACCCCTGACAGAATTAAATATACAGCCACACATAACGATAGAGCATCAAAAACCAAGCACTTTGATTCCTTGCTGCATAAACTCCCAGTCAGCTAATGAGGAACTTGCAAAATAGGCCAGAGCCACTATTTTCAGATCTAGATGTTGTGTTTTACTTGGAAGGGTTTAATATATCAATAGGAAATGACAGAATTTTTTTCCTTGTGATGTTCTTCATCCCAATAAACTACATACAAATACTCTACGTGCCAAGACTTCTTCAGGCAAATTCTGGCTCATCAAAATCCCAAATCCTATAATTTAATTAATATTACTCCAATTAGTCATTATGCAGTGGGTGAGGTGGCAAAGTACCTAACGTCATCATGACATAATATTGTCAAGCAGAGTTGTGACAACTTTTGCATTTTAGAAAAAAAGATTGGCTAATCTTGCAGTGATTGGAATGACAGCAGCTAATTATTGGCTAGTCAGATTAAATTTGAGTGTATCCAGATGAAATTGAAGTAGGAACGGCAGCTATTAAAAATAGCGTTAAAGACAGCAGCAACTTCCCACATAATTAAATAAGAAATAACAGTTATCTTCTGGATGTTATTGACAGTTGTCTTTATAATATCAACAACCATATCACATCATTAGAGTGTAATGCTTTTCAATATATTTATATTTAATTTATTTATAGATTTAAAATATAAATTAGCCTTTCAAGGAAGGTTCATGACCCTAATTTCATTTTCTCCAAATAAATCCAATGCAATGTCCTAAGAGAAGATAATGAAGATCAACAGCTCACCTGAGGAATCATTTAAAAGCCCATTAATCATCTTTAAAATACATTGTGGTGACATGTATTACCAGATTGTCCTTCTAAAGAACTGTATGTAAGATATTCCTGGCATGCAGTAGATTACACAATACTGCCATCAAACTTGGTCTCTCTTTACTGGAAGATGTGGAAACTGGAATATCAGACTCAAGGGAATAAATCTTTGATTTGCAGTGTCCCAGGATAACAGTCAGGAGAAGCCAAACATACAAGGAAAAGAAAATAGCTGAGATAAGGATGACTTAGGAAACAAGACATACAACATATGCATACAGTCCTGATGGGAGGAGAAGTATATGCTGTGAAATAACATGTACAAAAGCACATTTAAAAATCATTACCTCAATCAATCTCTTCTGTGCAAGGCAGCTCTCAGCTGCTTGAAAACTCCTGTCCTTTGAGTCTAGAAAGGGGCCCCATCAAAAACATGTAGCAATTGCATAAGTAAAGGAAACATTAAATGTGGAACAGAAGCCAACTTACTTCATTTCATCAAAACTGGACAAAATTAGTCATAGTACAAAGCAAATTTCTAGAGTAACAAATGACATATATATGACAACTAATGTTGTCAGTTTAAAATGTCTTGAAATTCATTCTTTTGTAATATCAGTCATCTGTAAATTATCTGTTTCAACACTTTTCTTAGGTTTGTACTTACATACAAAAACGGTAGCGATAGTCTTGCTTTGAACAGAAGTTACGTTTCAGTACAAACCAGAGCACTAAAATTATGTCTGCTTACAGCATAATTTGTTGATAGTCCCTACATTTAAAAAAAACATTAGTACTTGTTACTAAATGCCAGATGCTGTCAGAAGTGATGAAGATGTTAATTTTTAATCTTCACCACTTCAGATATCATCTGATATTCATTTTGTCTGACAAATGCAGATATTTATGAACTGACTACAGTGATCTTCCAGAACTAGAAATTGGTCTGCACTATATGATGATGACTAACAAGTTGATCATGATTAACAGCAGAGTCCTGTAACTAAAGTTAGTCTTGAGCTTAACTAAGGGGCTGTGGCTGTTCTATCTTTCGGTAAGTCATTCTAAATACCAGTGAGATGAAAATCGTAAAATCAATTGCTTCCAAGCTGAGGTATTCCATCAAATTCCTTTTCTGTATTTGGACAATCAGCTTCTTCTATCCTTATCTGCCTTTTTATAGAAATTTTTTATCCCTCTGGAACTTCAGGAACTTTTAGTCCAACTGCAACATTTCCTGGTGAACGCAATCGCAGGTAACTACTCAGATCTGATAGATTGTGGTCCATTACACATCATTTCCCTCTGGTCTTCACACATTTATGCTGCATGTGCAATTGATACTAGGTCTCCAACAGACATGCAAGTGTGGCTATTAAGATATTGAACATAGACTCATCAGGTGAACAGATTCATAAGAGGAATGAACCTTAAAAGCAGAAAAAAAGGAAAGGAAGGAGTAACTTATTGATATCAAAATGGACAAAGGAGGATGAGAAAATAACCAGACCTTCAGTTTTGGCCCAGAAAAGGTGATCAGAGACTACAGGAGGAAATGCTTTGTGGGGTTAGAGGCAAAACCTTGAAGACTGAAACAGCACACTGGGTTTGAGCTTCATTGAATTGTGGTTTGGTTTGGTTTTATAAAAGTTAAGTCTGGGGCTGTACACTCGGGCCATTTCTTTGTGTCTATAGAGACCACTTGAGCATAAGTAAACTACGGAATTAATGAGTTTCCCTGTTGACATTGCCTTAACTCCAACAAGTGTTTTCAGCAGACCTGAGTTATTTCTCACTTTCACAAGTCCTACCAACAAACTACCTCCAGGCAGGAGTTATTCTTCCCTTCAGATAAAGTATTATAAAACTATAGGAGCATAAGGCATAGATTTAAAGTGGAAAAAAGGTTAAATTCATATAGAAAAAAAACCACATTTGGAGATCAAATAGGACTCTCATAGACTGGACGCTAGAAGCTTTAAGGACTGTTGTTCAATTACATGTTTCTAATTAGCTCAACAGTGTCACTTGCTGCTACAAAGCAAATTCTCTGTTTGGTGAAATGCACTAGGTGCCCTGCCTGAACTAGGGGTGCCAGAACACAGAACCTCAGTGGAGAAAGGAAGCAGATCTCCATGAAGTTTACAGTACTGTCTTATTTCAGTAGATGGCTTTGTGCTCCAAAAACATAATTTAAAAATTGCCTGATGAATGATACACAGTAATTGCTCATCACTGAGAAATGGGAAAGGTAACATTTTGCACCAGGGATAACAGATTCCCATAAAGATTTTGTAGTTTATCTAGGTATAGGCATAGTATTACAGAGGTAGACAGAAGTGATGTCTCAAAAGCAGGAGCCACGTCAAAAAGCTGAATATGCAATGTTATAATTCTGATTTCCTGGTGTAATGAGCACATACAACTCAAGCTGAGGCTGCTTCATTTTTTTTTTCAGAAGACCACAACTGACACTGAAGAAAAACCAAATTTCAAAAAATGGAAGAAAATAATAACCAGTTACTTATGTCAAATTGATGATCCAGTGCTTATATTGGAAATAAATGTTGTTGAACAAGTGAAGTGTATGCTTTCACATGAAGAGGATGACAAACTTTCCTTAACTCCTTTGATTGCAGATGGAGGTTTGCTATAATTTTTCTAAGCAGCCAAAAGAGTAAAGACAAAATGAAAGGTCATGTTATAAATATAATAGTGGAAATCCTGTTTTTTTAAAGCAAAGGGAAAACTGAGTAAGAAGTAAATAATTTGGAGAGAGAAAGCCACAGACTTGCTGAGAGGTGAAACAAGAACTAGAGCTGGTGCAGAGCAGCTCAAAAAACCTAAACTTCCTCTGTGCTCTGCACAGTCAACTGCAGCAAGAACCAAACATCCTCCTACAATATCTATGTCAACTTTAAGAAGCTTAATTTACTTTATTTGGATATTCAGATACAGATCAGATATCAATTGGCTCATTTCCCAGTTTCATTTTGATTATCAGTTACTCAAATGTGGCTGGCTATCCAGCTCCACATACTTCTTCTGTAAGCCCCTCTTTCCTTAGTCTTTTTGGTTTTGTGACTGAAAAACTGCTCTTGCTGTTGTAATTTTGTACGCATGTCAAACTCGGCCAACATCTAGAAGCTCTTGATTTATTCCTACACCTTCTGAACTACAAAGCATAGATTTCTTTCAATAAAATTACTCAGGCTTTCTGTTTATAAGTATAATTTCAGAAATTATTACATTTCTGGTTGGATCCAGAGCCCTTGTCTATATTTATTTTTTCCTTTGCTGGAAAAAGAAGTTCCAGATAAAATTTACATTACTGACAAATAGTTTTTGCATGTCCTCTGTATTCAATTTTCTGGTCTTTTTGGTTCATTGGACTTTATTAATATCTTCCTAAATTTAACAAAGTTTGTTTTCAAATATAAGCTAATATTAGTGTCAGACTATCTGTGTTTACTCTTTTAGCTGATCTTAACTGGAGCAAGTCAGGATTTCCTAACTCAGTAATAATTTCTTATGATACTTTCTTTCAAAAGTAGTACTTTCTTTGCTTACTGAAATTAACAGCATCAATTCTGGCTGATTCATTGACCTTTGTGGAAGAAGTGTGTCCACTCTCCCACGCATGCATATCTGGCATCTACCATTATGAATATTTGCATTTCCACCCAGTGCCAGGAAATTACATTTTTCCCTAATAACACAATTCTTAGGAGGGGGAGAGCTATTGCTAAGAACAGAACAGCACAGAAGATTATAACCAATTCCAAGAAGTTTCCAACTGGTTGGAGACTCAGCATCATCTAACTACCATCCATGTGTTGACAGCACTGTCCTCCTTCCCAAAACAACTTGGCATAACCTATTCCTGCACACAATGTCTTCAAGCCCTTCCTGGCTACCCCAGTAGAGGTGGAGGGCCAGTGGAGGCCCCTGTCCCTCTTGCTCTTACCCCATGCCACGGTGACCACCTGCAGCAGGTAATTCTTCTGAGGGTGTATTACCATGCATGGCCTTTGTAAACCAGATCATTCAGCCAGTAATGTACACTGGGTCATAACCTAACAATATACAAACCATCGTCCTCCTCCCATTACCGGCTATCTGTCAACTTGTACTAATTTGGGTTCTCATCTCTTGGAGGTTAACTGGAATTGGCATCCACCTCATGGTAATGGGTCTTGTAAGAGCAGTCATGTTGTTCATGCCGCAGCAGCACCGCAAGTGAGGTGCATCATGACCATATCTACAAGGCAGGCACTGGGGAGAAAGAAGAACAGGGGAAACAGGCAGGCCTTGGGGAAAGACCTATGAAGGAAATTAATTAACTATTATTGCAGGGATGTTTTAATCAAGAGATTAGCTTGCTTTGTTAAATAATAAAGCTAAAAGTTTTTCTTTGCCACACTCTGCTCCAAATGCATCTGTTCTGTTGAGGTAGGGAAATCATAGTGGATATCAGTTCAGCTCCTTATAACACCAGTTTGAGAGTGAAAAGTAAACAAAAGAAGCTCTAGAGAAAAATATGACTATTCCATAAAATGTTCTCAGCTCAAAGCAAGAAGGTTAAAGAAATAGCACATCTAAAAGTCAGTAGTCTGTTTGCTGGCTAATGCTCAGCTTCATTTGGGTTCAGTTCCCCCCTTTGGAAAAGGAGGTGAAGGAAGGTGACCTACAGGCAGCTATGATTTTCCCAGTGCAAGCCCACATATGCACAGTCCCATGAACACTGTGGCATCAAGGCGAGAGGTTTGCAGAGCGAGGACTGTTGGAGCACGGGGTGTGATGCAGGGAGCAGCCTTGCACTCTGCCCTTGTGAAGGGGGCAGCAAGCACCAACACCCGCAGCTGCCCTGAGGGCCCACCAAGCTGTAACCCACGCAGGTTTGTGAAACCATTAAAAAGTCGTGCATGGCAGAGCATCCGTAAGTTGAATGTAGTGAACACCTAAAAGGAATCCTCTCTGAACACAGAAGTCAGCTGGTATAGTATAGATACATATAGATATAAATATGTTTATATCCCTACAGTACTTTATTATCAGAGGGGTCCCTCTAAAAGCTGTAGCATGTGTTCTAGAAATTATGTGCAAGTCTAAGGGTTTCAAGTAATCCAAATTCCTCTTCTTTTTAGCCTTTCCCACAAAATTAGTACAGCCTCTAAACAAATCCACAAATCTAAACAGCAGAAAGCTGAATGTATATTACGTAATGTATATTACTTAATATTAATTAATTAATTAACATTAAGCAATGTATATTACTTAAAATTTATGCATAACATCACCAAATAAGATATGAGAGAAACATGTAGTAAATCACGTAACAAAGTGAGAAGTAATCATCAGAAATCACTCTTCCTTAAAAGTAGCCTTCAAGATCATATGTAATCAGTGCATTAGTTTGCCAACTCTTGGGGAAAGGGATCACCTCTTTTTAGGTGTTTAAAGGAGCCTTAGTTCAGTGGCATCTCAGTCTTGCACAGAATTTTCAGTTGTTACCATAATGCAAATGCATAATAGTAGTGGTTTTAATACCTTTTAGCAATGGCTTCAAATCTGTAATTCAGCTGAGGATGAATCCCTTTCTATTGGATCTTGTACTCGTTATGAAGTTCACTGGCTGGCTGGGATTACAAAGCAAATAAAAATTTTTATGGGGAAATACAGAGGCAAAGGAGTTCAGTTTCTGAATTAATATCTCCAAAACTAGGAAATTAAACTAAAATAACAAGAGCTAAGAGAAACCCAAGGGAATTAGGTGTCCAGCTGTCATTAATTTTCTGAATTCCCTCTGCTGAGGCTAGACTTTCAGGGAGACATTTTTATCTTTGCACATTGGTGAGCAATAAACTTCGGGAACAAAATTCATGCCCTTATGCTTTGGGGGACAAATGTGTGTATCTATATATACATATGTTTTTTTCTTCACAGAGACAAAAACTGAAAGAAGAGCTTTGGTATAAACATTCCCTTTGTGTAATAAGGATGCTCTATGTTTCAAAGACAGGAAATAAGACAGTCATTGATCCTGGTAATTTTCATCATTTATACATAGGTGGGAATTGTTTTTAAATCACAGCTTCCAAGCATACGGATACATGAGTAAGTTTTATGGAATTTTCTGTTTCTGATGTTTGAGTCAACATTAACAGAGCTTCATATTTTATTAGTTCACTACTTTTATTATAGCAAACATCTCTTTTTCTTTAGTTTTTGCAGCACACTGCACAACTATGGAAGCAAGTTCATCTTTTCTGTGACAGAAACACTAAAATACAGATCCCTCAGGACAATCTTTATTTCTAAGATGGAAAGATGATATTCAAAGACATGAGTGATAGACGTCTACCTGCCACTGAGAACAGATGGACTCTTGGCACCTACTCCCTATTTGAGCTTTTGAATATATCTTTCTTGTCAGGTTTATGACTTTTTAATTTCAAAGCTATTGAACCTTTTTTCGGAATAGTCCTACCATTTTTCTATGATTAAGGAGTCTGCATATCCCTACTGTATCATGTTCAAAAGCCATCAATTAAAGTTATGCTGCTGACCACTCAGTCAAGAGATAGGATCTGAAAGTTCAAGGTACCAGCTCCAGAGGAATAAAGACATATAAAAGACTGTTTTTTAAAGAACTCAAATAGAGATATTAACCCTGTAATTCAGCAAGTGAACTAAAAATAACAGAGTACAAATTTTACACCAAGGAAGTACACATGAAGGTTTTTGTTTTCTGGGTTTCTGAAAAAATCCTGTGACAAAATAACCATATACCTTAGTACTGAAAATATATAGCTTAGTATTAAGAAACACTAACAGGTAGCTGGCATTTTATGGCTGAGTTTTACCAAACCCTCAGATATTGTTAGGAAAAACAGCAGTCTCAATGTACCCACAGCTAAGAACCTCAGGATGAAATTAAATGTCAGAGGAAAATTGCACCAAGATGATGCCCCTTAAAAACAAAAAACCTTTGAGGTTAGTAGCAATCTTTTGCCCTAGCAGTATGATGGATCTTTGTTTTGTTTTCTTGGGCTTCTTGGTCTGCTAAGAGGCCTACAGTATTCCCCTAAATTTTAGCTAGATTTATTTCAGCACAGATTTCTGGCAAAGCATGTAAGCTACCTTAATATTACTTGTCTCTAGACTTCAGCAGGCCCTTGCATGATCATGCAGAAACAGAAAGGTGCATTAAAACTGCCTAGTATTCCTAAGCAAGGGTGCCCCACACAGCACCTCAGCCACCTCTGCTTCCTTCAGCTTATGGGGACAGCATTGCTCTCCCACCCACCAGGACAGGTAGAGCTATGGAGTAATTTGCTTCACAGCTGGAAGAAACTGTATGTCTTATGTTTGTACAAGCACAGGAAATTGCACCTAAACACAAGGCTTCTGGACTCCCAACCTACTACTAACTAATCTTAAATTAGCTAATCAGAATAGGTGTCTTGAGCTCCATTCCCTCCAAAGATCAGCAAACAGAATAAATGCTAATGAAAAGATTTCAGGATTTTAGCTTCTCTGTGAGATTACAGCCAGAAGCAAAATCAGTGTCACCTGTGAAGCAATGTTTTGGACACTAAAAAAAGTAGACAGGTAGAAAATGTGATTGTTATATAACAATATCTACTGGACCAATAAATCTATTTGCTGGTAAATATCTGTATTATCAGTCATAATTCAATGAAGCGAAGTGCAATTAAATATTCAATACCACTTAGCTTTTGTACAGTACTTTTCATCAGTACTGCTCATCAGCACCTAGCAGTTTATTAAAAAAAAAAGAAAGAGTGTTTCATTATCACTTTTTAACAGGTAAAATGATAGCTGAGACAAAAGAGAGAAAGTGACTTGCTGAAGGTCATTCAACAGGCACAAGGCAGAGCTGGGAATAGACGACAGGTCTCATGAATTCCCATCCAACGTTCTTGCCATCAGATATCGCAGTCCTTCACAGTAACTCACTGTTCTTCTGCTCTTTCAGCAGCCTGCCACAAATTACATTCCTCACTCTAGGTAACTGTGTCTTTATATACTAGAAGAGATAAATACTGGTAGTGTGTGGAAAGCCTAGAAGGTTTCATCTACAATGAAAGTGGCTAAGAAATAACAGTCAATCTTAAGCTACCAGCAGGTAAAACAAATGTCCTTCCCTCCCTCATTTATTAGAGGCTGAATAAGGTCACAGAATAAGTTAGCACAAATGACTTTGATCTCTGTCTTTTCATCTCAAGGGTTGAATTTAAAATCAACACTACAGTAAAGCAATCAATGAGGTGGACAAGCAATGCCTCAGAAAACCCTCATGTAGACTGCCATACATTTCCAAATATTCAAAAGCAATACAACATTAGGTGGCAATTGGATTTCTTTGTTTTTTTTTTCCAGCCAGATGCATGTGGAAGTTAGTTTTTGGACATCTTCATGAGCATTATTTAGCAGGTGTTGAAATAAAAGTTGCCATTTCCTGCTCCTTAAGGGTTCTTAGAATTAGGCTTCCAGCCATAGGCTTATCTAAAAACCATGGAATCCAATTAAAACTGTACTGAAGTCTAGACTGAATTATCTTTTCATGAACTCTGGTAGCATGAATTAGAAGTTTGCATTAAGCTTCTGTTGAATACATCTATTGCTAATGAAGTGAGTTAAATTCCACCTTCTTGAAGAAACATCTGATGGACACGCACACAATCTAACTGAGAGATGATTGCCCTGTTTTTCAGATTTTTCAGTTGTCAATTGGCAACTAGTCCTGCACTTGATTTCCTTTCCTTAATGTTTGAATATCCACATTCATGATGGCTTTTCTAACATAGACACTACAAGCATCTCAGTTTTGCTAGCCAGCATTGAGGTTATTTGCTGAAGAACTACAGGGAGGTAAAGAACCATCCTCTTGCATTGTCACAGTCCATGTAGATATCTAATCTACATAAATAGGACATCTTCTCCAAAATTTGGCATTTTCTTACATTCTGGCTACTCTGAACTAGTCTTTCATCCCCCTAGATGCAGGCTTGAAATAAAATGAGGTATTTTTCATTCTACTGTACTGTCTTCAAGAACTAGTAATTTGTCTTCTCCATCACGAGCTACCATGGTCAACTGTTGCTATCACTGTACATGTTGCAGTACTCCCAAATGAAGGCACTAATATAACAGGTTGCTGACCATCAGTAACTGTTTAGGAGCTAGGGGAATTTCTGCTTGCACGATTCAACAGCTGGCACCCTTTCTTCACTGAATGACCCCTAAGAAGGGATAAGGCACTCCCAGATTTTAATATGCAATGGAAAAACATATCCTTGATCACTTACATTCATTGAAGAGTCTACCGTTTTTATTGCAAAGGTCTAGTTACACCCCAGCAGAAAAAGTTCCTCACTTTAATTTCCCTGAACACATTAGTAGAGCAATTGTTTTTCACTTTGCTAAAAAGCAGTCAGGGCTGTCCTATACAATTCTTGCATGCCTTCATCTAAGATACAGCCTCCAAAATAAAGTAGTAAAAAAAACAATTTGATCATGAAATAAAGATACTGGTTTGTAAAAGATGTGGCCAGTAAAAAAAAGTTGTTTTTCATTAGCTTTTCTTCTAGAAGTCCCAAGAAAGTTCAGTCTTATGAGATCCTCTGGAGACTGGAAGTGTCATTATAATAATTTTACAGATTCTGGAAGCTAGTCACGAAACGTCATTTTTCATGCTAAACTTTTCACAAGCACTGTCATTGTTGGAAATAGAGTACAAGAGAGCTGCCTCTTCTTTCCTTATTACACAATTACTCCCAATGACGCAGCATCTGTAGCAACCTTTCCATGTCACTTTTATTTAAAAATGGGATCAGTCTTATTTCCAGACTCCTACCACTGTTCAATCTTTATTACATATTGCTATGTCTATCATTGCTGATGTAAAAGTAAAATAAAATTAAAAAATAGGTCTGGAAGGGATATAGAGCTGAATGTCAAAGAGCAAAACCAAATATGGCAATAATAAAATTATTAAAATAAAATGTGGTAATAACCAACATCCAGGACTTTTCAAAGGTACCTCATACTCAGAATCAGAGTTTCTTCAACAGCCTTTCTCTTCAGCCTTATAAAATCAATCTGATCACTTCCAATAAAATTATATAAAACATTTTATAATATAGTACAACATAAAGCATCTCGCATCAGGCAGGGAGACACAGCAGGAATCATACAAAGACAAGCTCTTTCTACTCCTGAGGTTTTCTTTTAAACAGCTTCCTGTGTCCAATTCTGTGGGGTGGATGAATTGATTTTAACAACAACATTTTCCAGATAGTTACAATTCCTGAAAAAGATAAAATCTGTCATTTCTGAATTAAGGGATGTTTTTCAGTGAAGTCCTAGAAATAGTCCAGCTTTTAGACTATAACATTCAGAATTCAAGCCTGAAACATTAAAGAACTGCAGTCATAAGACCTCTCACTCTTATTTTTCACAGGTGAATATTGTTCACCTGTTTTTCAAGCCAACGTATTAGGGGGAGGTAAAAGTACATCCCTCACTGCTGCCTGAATCTACGTGGTATCTGCAGCAGTAGCTCTGGAAGCAGTGTTTCAGAACACAGAAGTGAAGCTAATGATCACAGGGGCATGAAAAATACACTTATTCACTTGACTGAAATTTATGAAATGTGTAGCACCACTTAGCATACCACCAGCAGCCCAGATGTAGACATTTGCATGTAGACACAGCAGTAAGCAGTACATGCCCACCTGGTATGTTCTCTCTCAACCACACTAAACAAACAGTTCAAAATGCAACACTATCAAAAAATAATGAATAGCACTGATATGACACCCCTGAGATACTAATCAGATGGATTAATATAATATATTTTTGTAAATAGGCATATAGAGATTGCAATTAAAATACATACCTAGAATAGAAAATAAAGTCATTAGCCGAAAAGGGATACATTAAGATATCTACCTATTCAAAAGGTACTTGAGCAATAGCCAACTTCTTTTATACTTATACCATATCGTTCCTACATAGACAACCCAGCACTCAACAAGGACACCTTTTGGCTCTTGCACTTTGTGGGAGGGTTTGTGTTAGGTTTTTTCGGGATTTGGACGAAAGCGGGCAAGGGCCAGCGAAGATAGAGGAGTGTGTTTTTTCTCCATTTGAGTAGTTTTTGGGTTGCCATTTGTGTTTTAAGGGGTATTTATCAGGGAGTGGTAGAACACATAGCCTTTGGATTTGGATGGGTAGCTGTAGGTAAAAACAGGTCACCTACCTGCCTGTTAGTGTTTTGGGTTTTTTTTTTTCATTTTATCACAGGTGCCACTGCTATTAACAGACACACACAGTGTGTGTACATGCTTAATTCTGTACCCTGCTTGTGGTTATGAATCTAGTCTGGTTCAAAGTCAAGGCAGAATTTGGTTACGTATAATGTCTCATGGGGAGAAGTATTGAAAACAGGCAGGTGAAAGATCAGCTATAGAAGGAAAAAGTAATAATCCACCTCTGTTAATTTTCTAATCTCTCATTAAAATCTTCTTCAGAAAGAGCTTCTTTAGAAAGGTATCTGGCAACAATTTACTTATAATATTAGACTACTATAATTTTCATCTTCCATTGGAAAATGCAACAAACTATTCCAATAAATAAAAGAATAAAAGAGAAAGATGAATGACAGGATTTTATTACAGAAGCAGCCACTGACACTCTAATTAGCAACCCAAGGATTATGCTTAGGGCAGATGAATCCCCTAAAGTGTGAGCAGTATTTTTACCTCCTTCTATCAGGAAAGGAAAAGTTTAGGTCAGCTGAGGGAAATCAAGGAAGCAGAGAAAAAGACAATTATACCTCCTTTTCTCCTCCTCCAAAGACAACCTGGACATTCCCAAGATGGGTCTTGGTCTCAGCACATGCCGGGAGGTACGTGTGCCCATGCGCTGCATGATGCAGTGAGGACGGTGAACGCCCCTCTTCCCCAACAATTACCCTCTGTTAATGTTTGATATAAAGCCAAAGCTCGTCTGTGAAGAAAATGAGCGAGCAACCTATGAAAAAATAAACTTCTTTTCAAGAACATCCATCACTGGAAGGGGTTGATTCTCTTGTCCTCAAACAACCCTGTTCCTAAAGGTCCTGGGCTGCCTCTGAATTGCAGACAAAACCATATTGGGGGTTTGCTATATGGTGTGATCTGTTTTGTCAGACTCATTCACTCATTCATTTCTTTATCCTGCACTAGCACAGGGTGCCTGACTGTGAAACCAAGGAACGACTAAACTGACCCATATTGCTGTTGTGACACTACTAAACTACACATATTAGTACCACGGCATCTAGCATGGCACTAATAGTTGGATTATTAGTGGCTGAACAAGCAGGCTTAGGCAGCCTTTATTAGGCTAATGAACAGATTTTTCCAACCAATGTCCCTAATCACCGTGCCTGCCTGCAGTAAAACTGCATGAATAACTGTTAAACCAGATACAATTAAGGTCCTCACTGGGATTAGAGCTACGGAGCGGCTGTTCCCAGGCACCTAGATCCCCGTTTCCTAATTCTAGCTAATAGGAGACCTTCTGCCTGCTTTCTGCCTTAAGCCAGCAAAGGAGAAGGCAGGGGGAGGGAAGGGGGGAGAAAACCCTTTGCAGAATATCAGATCCTCTCTCCTAACCTTTCCTGGATGAATAGAGACGGATTGTGAATCGTGCAAACCTAACATCTTCTAGAACAATGAGGCCCTTCAGCAATAACAATAGTACTAATCATAATAGTAGGCAGCTCCAGCCCCTTTCTATCATGTGCAAACAGTTGGGGCAGAATATGAAATTGCTTTAGAAATAGATACTGACTTTTCCCCCCCCTCCCTCCCTTTCACTTGCCTACTAAGAATAGCCTAATTTATTCATGCTTTTATTTGGCAACAGAAACTAGGCTGACCTGCCTCCCTTTTTATTCACACAGATAAAAGGGCTTTGGCAAAAAGGCAGAGGACACTCTCTGCATTTAAAGGTGTCTAGTGTTGCTCTCCAAAGGAATGACAGAATGGTTACTGCTTCTTTCATTGGTCCTCCTCTGCTCTCTGGCCTTCATTTCTTTTCTCTCCGACTTTCTTTGGGGCTGTTCATGCCATAAAACTAGGTTAAATCTGGGGCGGAGGGGAGGGGAGAGAGTAAAAGAAACTCAAGTGCCTTCAGCATCTCGTTCAGAATACTGTGGCACTGTGCAGCTACAGAGGTCCTATGTGTAACTCGCAGTCTTGGAGCTCCAGGAAGAGAGCACGATTTAGAGATTTTGTTGAGTGTGTGTGTTTGGCATGGGGGAAAGAGGAGGGGTTGAAAAAGGACTTGTGTTAACCCTTCTTTTATCTCCGTATAACAAGAGCTGCTACTCAGAAAACGTGAGTCATTCAAGAAACACCTTGCATACCAAAACCAATCCATATGAGAGAGACTCACTGTATACATCCCGCTTACTTCCTCAGCTGAGTACTTAAGGCAGAGCCCTCCTGAGAAGCACTCACAGCAGTGCTGTTACACTGAAGACAGATAACAGCAAAGTTAATTGCTGAGTACAAACACAGGGATCTTTCAAGCTGGACAGAAGCCCTGTGTATCCAAACACAGCTTCAGTGCCTGCCTGCGCATCCACTTGGGTGAGCAAAGAGCAGGGTTATCTGTCATTGGATAGGGGTAAGAGGGCTTCTGTCTGCATGAGTAAAGTTCAGCTGCTCCCTGCTTGATTAGTAAAACCTCAGTCTAAATAATCATTTTTCAAAACCTATCAGAGGTGGCCAATCATGTGTTTTGGCATTCCTGCTGGTGCTGCAAAAAAGCAGTGGCACTGCCGGACTGTCGTGCCAGGGTGCAAGTCTGCACAAGATAGCCACAACCACAGTCACCCACAGAGTCACCCTTCTCCAAGCTACTAGAGCCTCATCTTCCCCACACGTTTCTTTCCATGGTGACTTTAGAAGTGTTTCAGGTGGTTTTCCCCATGGCTGCTGCTACATCCAAGGTCCCCTTTTCTCTTGAGTTTATCTAATTGTATGCAATACATTTGTATAAAAGTTGATCTAGAAAGTCACATGAAGAGAAGGCAAACTAATAGTCGATGTCTGAAAAAACAAACACTGAGGATGCTGATGTGCGAGACCAGATTTTGATTTTAACAATATCTCCTGCACTTTTAAAATCAACCATGCCTAGCACAGATTGATACTTGCCCTGCTCAGCATCCGACTGCTGGTTTATAGTTCTAATTTATCACCCAAGTGACTGATTTTGTTCCTTCTGCACCTTTGGACTACCCCATTTTCTCAGCTATGCCTAAATAAATATGAATTCAGCAGATATATTGTGGCTTACTCCGCTGTAACTGAGAGCAGAATGTGACTTGTCTTCTTCCCAGATGCATTATTAAGGAACCTAGTGAGAGCACAGATTTTCCTGCTATATTATCACATGATAAGGTCGAGTTGATCTGCAAAGTGAAACCTTTCAGAATTTTATTTGGCAGTTTGCTTTAAAACATCAAGTGGTAAATGGTTTCTGCTCTATTTCAGTTCTCATGAACACAGTTCTTTTACGACTGAACCCTTCAACAGGTTAGCAAACATTGTCTCTCTGCCAAGACATGCCATTTCTTTTTTTGTAGAATACTTCTTTTCTTCATTCCTCTGCCAACCCTTTTCTCTTCTCCACACACTGCTTTCAGATTGCCAAGACATGATCGTGTGCTTTAAAGTTGATTTTGGAATTACTTGGCATATCTTTTTAGCTTTCATCTATTATTCTATCTGGAAACACAATAGAAAGATTTGACTTTCAGGAATTATTTT
The DNA here is from genome assembly GCA_013400535.1 of Scopus umbretta. Classification (NCBI taxonomy): domain Eukaryota; kingdom Metazoa; phylum Chordata; class Aves; order Pelecaniformes; family Scopidae; genus Scopus; species Scopus umbretta. The sequence continues at coordinate 23,458 of VZTL01047514.1, forward strand.
TAAGCACCTCTTTTGAGAACTTATCAAAGTGCTAGCTACCACTGATTTTGTGTAAGAAACTAGACCTTCAGGATTAATATTCTTTTCTATATACAGCTGAGAAAGGTTGAAACTTCAAGGCAAAAATCCAGATTTAACCTCCCCACAAAGCTCAGATATTGGCATCTTCTTATCAAGCTGAAAAATGAGATGTAAAAGGGAAGTCTTGTGCAAGAGTACACAGCAGGAGTACACACCTTAATCTGCTCCAACACTGTCCAAGAAGGATTTCCTAGTGCATAGACACCATCTAACCACACAAAATTTACATGACTGGGCATCCAGAGGGCTCTGTCCTTAAGTTTATTAGTAGGGTTAAAGCCACAAATCATAGCTGTGGTCATCTCATCTGTCATTCTGTTGCACTGTAACAAAACATCACTCTCGCTTCTCTCACTGATCAAAAAAATCTTTCTGAGTCCTCAACTCATTCTGGTAGCTCTGTCCTCAATGCTGCTTCTATTTTTTTCACAAATTCTGTGAAGCTGAGCTTCAGTAACCCAGGAGTTGTCTCCCTATCTCCCTACTCCTTACACAGCCAATAATTATATTTGCCATTTTAAGTGCCAGCATCTATTTGGGAGCCCAGGATGACCTGTGTTTCTCTCATTACCCCAACCCCCTTTTCATGTCATTGCATTCATGGAAATGGTCTCCACCTTTTACGTGTGATCTATATTCTCTGTTCATAGATGTAGGATTTTGCATTTGGCTGCAGTATTTCAAAGTGCTTATTTCTGCTACCATTTTGCGTGTCCCTTAACTTTTCAGAATGAAAACTTTTTGGGCAGTCACTCTAGCTAGCTATATGTTACCGTGGTGTCTAACACAACAGATCTTCAATCCTGGTAGAAATTCTTGAATGAACTTGACTGACCACCTCTTCTCCATACACCATTCACATAGCCACCTTTATGTTGGGCTGCTTCTTCAAAGTCTTTTAGAATTCAGCTGTAAAAATATCACATGAGCCACCACATGCCTGTTTACTCCGTCCCTTTTATTTGCCTGGAGTTCAACACAAAAGTGTGCCATTTACATAACCTGTTGTCAGACATGCATATTTAAAGGCTAACCTGGCCACACAGCGAAAAATCATGAGCTTGCTTGTCAAGACTTCCCACTCCTACTCTTCATAATAGGTTTCAGAATCATCTACAGAAGTCAAAAATACCTCTTCTGTCAATAAAGCACAGGATGGCCAAACTCAGGAAAATCTTAGAGCTGCATACATATCATGTATTTATAGACCAAAAATCAATAAATATTTCAGATGTACCTATATTTATATAGCTGGAAATTATAAGACACAATCCAAAATACAGGTATTCTCTTCAACCAGTTCTTGGCATAAACACTAGCAACCAACCTATCCTATGGAGAAATGACCCTCAAACAAGCTTTTGTGGGGTGTCAGATGCAATCTATCAGCCAGAACAGTTTAGGCTTCCCTGTGTAGATGAGGATCCCAGGATTTTAAAGCGAGAATCTGTTTTAATGGTCTTTTTGACCCCCTTCCCATGGGCTGTTGTTACAGGTTTGGTGGGATCGGTGAAGGGCCCAATGCATGACAACATAAGAGTACAAGCTCTGCAGGTTCAGCAAACTATTCCTAGCAGTAGGGAGTCTCTACTTTCTCAAAAATAGTCCAAAAGAATCACCCCCAGAGTACAATATGGAGAGAACTAACCTACTCAAAACATACAAAAAATATCTAAGTAATATGTGACTTAATTTTTCCCAGAAGAAACATATAAATCACTTGCTACCACCTGTTGTCTTCTGCCACTTGAAGGACAGTGGATTTTAAATTCATCTCTGTGAGTTTTTCAAAATTCCTTAGTATTTCATCCCTCAAACATTTAATTGCTTCTGACTGCCTTCAAGAGTTGCACTGGAAGAAAAGCTGTTGTGCAAGACAGCTGGGAGATCTCAAACAGTTCCAACTTTTCCTAGTTAATTCTATAGCCTGAAAGCAAGCCAAGATCTTGGATTAACACTAGAAGGGCGAGGATTGTGGCTTCAGAATTTGTTACAAACAAAAGCACATTGTCAGTGTATAGCATCAAATGGTACTTCAATGAACCAACCTTGATACCCTGAATACTTGAGTGAAAGCATACTGTGATTGCCATTTATTTCAGGGCATCAGCAAACTCTGATGTTGTTGCAAGCCCATAGGGAGCCAGGGCATTTGTAGTTTAGCAAAAAAACAAAGGCACACACCCCTTCCCTCCTCTCCCCCATCCCCGAAAAAAACCCAAACCAAACAAATTCCCCACACTGCCAATAAAACCAAACAAAATGTTTACCTTGCATGGGTTAGCTTTCAGGACCTTGCATGTGGGACCATAATTAGACTCGTGCAGATTTTAGTCAAATTAAGGAATTGTGTTTTATAAGCTTGATGTACATCTCATTGTATATTATGCTTATCTCAGACTGCAGTAATCATTCCCCCAGCTGCTTTTTCCTTAAGATGGCAAGTTAGCAGTCTACCTACTTTTTCCCTGACTCCCAGAAGTCTTAACAATGTGTAAATTCAATGCGGGCCATATGCAGTTTATTTAACCTCTCCAGGTGTTCTGGGAAAGGACTTTTAGCCTGTTGCTGATCTAATTTCATCTTCTGTCTTCACCTTTTCCTTAAAACCACAGCAAAACTAATAACTTAGCCTCAAAGCAAGTCTTCAAAGCAGCTTGTCAATTTTCCTTGAAGAAAAACTGAAGAGATCAACATACCTTTTTTTTTTTTTTTCTTTTTGTAAAAACAACCTGAAATGGGGATCTAAAATGAGCATGGTATTAAATTTCTGTTTTATTTCATGCTCAAAGTGCATGGAGTAAGTTTTATGGTAATGAATGCATGGTCGGAGATTACGAATACATCAGCTGAGGAGTTGAACACAGCTCCCATGAGCACAAGAAAAAAAAAAAGAATAATCAACTTATGAATGCAGCCTTTATTATGACACTACAGTTCTAGACCATCTAATTTATGGCTTTAGTGGAAAGATTTATGTACTATTAGTTCCAGATTTCATTAGACTTATGCACAGTTGTGATAAGGATGTATGCATCTCTGGAAGTTTGTCAAAAAGTCTATGAAAATTCTGCATAGTGAATCCCCCTGGTCACAGACCACATGTCTGACATGACAGCTTCTCAGGCAGACCATGTTCTTCTCCTGGTTTGTACTTAGAAAGCAAGCTCAGTCAGTAAAGCTGTTTTTTTTCTGTCTGTATAAAACCCAGCACAGTGGGATTCCTATAAATTGGGATTTTAGAGTGTTAGGATAATGCAGATAATAAAATCAAAACAATAACAGTATGAAATAATGCAGGAAACCAAATTCAGGACTGTACAACATATCCAGCTTGCAAGAAATCTGACCCAACTAAAATCTGCCCTTTGCTCTACAACTTCCCATGTAAAGTCTTGAAAACACATTATTTCGGAGATGGGACTGTGTCAAAAAAATCCCTCTTTTTTTAGTCTGTATTGTGTAGAATGGTTTCTTTACTTGCAAAACCAGAAAATTTGATTATCCACCTTCAGGGGTTGGCCTTGAGGCCAAGAACCCATGGCCCTCAACATCCCAGGTGAGGTCCTCGGACAGATCAAATATTTCTGGAGTAAGTACCAGAAGACTTCCTTGTCACATGCCCTAGAGTTCCCTGCAATTCTGAGGCTGTTTCCATGTGGTCTACTCTCTAGATCAGCCCATTCACATTTAATTAATTTTACGCTCCTGGGAGGTTTCCCAAATCTGGGCAGCCATGCCATGTATTTAAACCTCCACTGAAGACATACAGCTTGACTGCATCACAGGCATTGACAGAAGTACCAAGGAGGAGACATAGCAGATACTGTTGTACCTCCAGAGATGAGTGGTTTTAGCTGCAGTTGTTTTTAGCCAAGGGGGAAGGAGCACAACCTACAGGGGGAAGCAGTTTGGAGGAGTCAGCTTGCTCCTGGCTTGACTAGTAGTTAGATAAATAACTGTATACACAGGATATAACTAGCAATCAGGTTATGAATCTCTGCAAATAGTTATTTTTATAAGAAGCCAAACACATTTGGCAAGCCTGGCATTGTCTTGTGTTATTAGCTGGCAAATAATATACAAAGTCTTTCAGTCCAGCTAGACCAACAGCAAAGAGGAGACTGCAGTTGACAGGAAGACAATAAAAACATCACTGAGCACAGAACAAAGAAGGGACTTAGGACAACAGGAGAGCTAAATTTCAAGCCCTGTATAAGCATGGAGGGAAGAATTCAGTCCACGACCAAGTAGATATAAAAATTAAGGAAATTATTTTAAAATTAATACTTTGATGTCCTACTAGCTTGAAGCAAACAAACAGATAAAAGAATGAGATCCAATTATCTCAAATAATTGGTGAACAGACAACAAATACATTTACTAAATACTGATTGAGAATGGAGAATAATGTTTCAGCTCCAGGAATCAGCGAAAGAAATCCATGTTTGTAATGTGTTGCTCAGAGTCTTGGTATCCATGCCTACCTACATTTAGAGATATGAAAGACTAACTAAACACAGACAAGATCATTCATGGATGAAAGATGAAAAGATAAGGGTTGAGCACACCTCCATACACCCTAAACAAGTACTTAAAAAACCTCCATGAAAAGAGTATGCTTTAGCCTGGCACTGTAACAACAGAAAGTACAGAAAAGCCATTGCAGGACACCAGGGTAGGCAAACGGTCCTCTGCAGCAGAGAAGGCAAAGACTCGAGGCTCCTGCAGGAGAGTCCATCTCAGTCCAGCTCTCAAAATTACCCAAAGCAACCCCAAACATAGGAATCTTTGGCAGAGTGGGAGCAGAGGCGAGGAGAGGGCTGGGGAATAGTGGAACAGAGGGATCACACAGCAGCGAGAGCATGAGCAGGGTCTTGGCTGCCAGGAGCCACTGGCCTCGTAAGGAGCCATCCTTCCCACCCCCATGCACACTGCCTGGGGACCCCCCTGCCTCCCCAGCCAATTCCCAGACTTGGAGGTGGAAGGGCACAGGGCATGTGCCAGGAGGCACTGAGGAAAAGCCCTGCATTTATACATGCTATAATTTTGGATTGGTGTATTTACATCAGATTTACCAAAGAACAGGCAGCTGAATTTTATATGCACTCTTATCCAGCACAAAATGAAAGAGTGAGCAGGGATTTTGGCGATAGCCAGGATTTGAGCAACCAGCACACCTCCATTACTTTGCCTTTCCCAAGGAGCAATTTTCCTTATGTATATCTGTGAGCTGGGTCTTGCCATTATGCCAGGTTCCATCAAAGTTTGCTTTATTGTAATGGAAAAATCAGCAACAAATCCATGGCCCCCCGAGAGACACCCTGGTACCAGCAGCTCAACCCACAGTGGTGTTATAAAACAGTAACCTTCTGCTTTGTTAACATGCAGACATCTGAGCCGTAAGCAATTTGTATCAAACATTTTAAGATACCAAGAAAAGAGCAAAAAGCAAAGATGAGAAACAATAACATACTGTTAACTTTTGGGTTAACACAACTCCCAGTAATTTTCTTGTCTCCGCATCAAATTTAAAACTGAAAAAAAATAAAATAATCGTAACTCCTTATATACATCCCAGCAAACTGTACCAGGATACTTCATTTTTTTCTCTGTTGGCTTCTGTTATGTTGACTTCTGCTGCAGGACGAGTGAACACACTGAGGAATAGAGCCATAATTCTGTTCCAAAATCTAATGCCAGCTGGAAACAGTGAAATTATGACATTGGACTTGTCAGTGGGGATGTCAACAGCAGTAGCACGTAAGGGTTTTATGAAATACTTTCCTTGCAGCCCCCCAGATCCTGTAAAAGTGCTCAGAGGTTGCCTGCTAGGATCTGATCTAAATCTCTTTGCATTAGTAAAAGTCTAATAATGGGCTTTAATGATCTCTGGATCAGAAACTTTAATGATAAACATGTCTGGAATAGCAATTTTTACATCCCTTAAAAGTAAGTATTTTGGTTTAAACTCCTCTTTTCCACAAACAAGCCAGAGAATACGCTGTGACTAGCCTGCCCTTTGGACAGATTCCTTTTGACTTTCTTTGTGCATTATGACCAAATAATATAACCAGTAATCTGTAACCATGGTTGAGCTAAAATCTAGGGTAAGCTGACATTACTCATCTTGGCCATTATTTGAGGAAGAAACTGGTTACAGGTTGGCATACAGGTTGGCATACAGTTTGCCCAAGAGTATTTCATGCTGATGGTTTTGTAGTAACAGTATTTAAGAGCCTGCCAGAGAATTAGTAAAAGTAACTATGTTTACTAAGAGTAATGCTAACTAAACAGCTCCAGACAAAGTCTCCTATGCTTTACAAAACTTTGCACTCTGCCAGAAGAATGTGGGAAAAGAGTTAATCAATAAAAGACAAAATAGAAGCATTACCTCATTGCACTGAAAACTCCCATAGCCTAAACACTGATCCAAAAGGAGAAAACTGAACTAGTGACTTCAGCAATAGGAGTAAACCTCTGGTCACATCAAATGCTCCATTCTAATTAGAGAAATATTTGGCTCTCAGTAAAGTAACAATCTCTGGTTTTATCCCACAAAATGAAGATAGAGATAAAAAGCAAACACAAAAATGAATTGTTTTTAAAATAGCATGTGATATCTTTAGGCCAGACTATGTCTTCCAAAATATTTGTACACAGCTGATTACAGAGAAGCATCTGTCATAATTCTGGCCTTTATGCGCTACCATACCCTAAGGTAGCAATAATATGTGCCCATTACTAAATAGCTAGCAAAACATGGAACAATACATCAATGTATTAGTCACAATGTATATATGTGGGTATGAAAGAAGAAATGATTTTAAGAAAGAAAGAAGAAATTACTTAAAGGTATGTTCCATTCCTGGAATGAGGTTCTTTATCTGAATCACTCCCTGGTCTAGAAAGCTCAGCACGCACAAGGGGGACTTCTCAGAATTTTCTCAGTTCCCTTTAACATAGCCCAGACAGCTGTGTGTCAGCTGTGCAGACAGCGAGGCATACACAGTGTCATTTGAAGTTCAGTTTCCAGGAAGATCACACATGGTATATTTTGTTCCCAACAGCCATGCCTACTTCACCCAGCACTGTCAAGATCTGGTCTTTCCTACCATCAAAAGTGTCAGGAGGAATAAAAACAGTGAACAAAAGCTTTAGGCAGGTAGGAGCCACCGCACAAAAGTCCTCACTTTTTAACTAAAAGTGAACGTCTCAAACTTTCTATACACTCAGCACAAATGAGGGTTCGATTCTGGCTCTAGGCAAAAGCAAACAACAACCCCAGACCGGACAACTCCAAGCACAATGCTCATCCACTTACAGCAGCTTGATCATTTGAGTGTGCTACAGCTTGCCTGTCGTTTGCTTCATGCTGCTTTTGGAGCTGTTTTTTCCATTTGTTTGTGTTGAAGGCTGCATTTGTTTTCTTTCCTTGTACTGAAAAAACTGGAGTACTGTTGACAGTAAAATTATTAGGCCCTTTACCCTAAAGTTGTCAACCAGTCTTGGCTGTTAACAGATCTAACAATTAGGTAATTAAAAGTATGATTGACAGGCAAACAGCGAAAGAAACCAAACCTGTTATTGCACCCCTTCAGAGCAACAAATAAACCCTCTGTACGTTTTCAGTATTCACTGGCTTCAACAGGCCTAATTATCCCTGGTTGATGAGTATGTGCATAGCATTCAGAAAGTGTAAGGTTTTCATGTCACTTTTTTTTTTTTTTTTTTACTTTTTTTTTGAGCTAGAAACCTTTTTCTGATACGTGTGTGTGTTTTGAATATAATGCTGAAATACTGGATGTCACCCCGACTGCTGGAAATAAGCCAACATATAATAATATCCTATCAGGAATGCTTAGGAAAAATAAATCACTCCAGATCCTTGGAGTCAGTGATGCAACTGTTATTCCCCTGTCAAAAGCAGGCAAGCGCATATGTTTAGTGCTGCACTTTAAGGTATGCAGTCAGAGCTGGTCTCCTGTACGGGACCAGCCTATATGACTGACAGTAACAGAGCTGTCACCGTGCATTTCCCATTTTCTGCAGCGTGTGGTTCTGCACCCTGCTGTGTACCTCCTGGTGGCCACTCATTTGATAGGACATATTCTGAGAGGCAAAACACCTGATGATGTATTTAAAATAAAATCAAAAACTTGCTGCTCTTTTCCAATTTAGACATCTAGAGAGAAGTCTGCACTGTATGGGATCCTTTAATTTTTTTATTCTCTCTTTTTCAGATCACATTCTCTGCCTTTCTCACACATAGACCAGGCAATAAATCTGTGTGTGCTTCGTTTTTGGTGGGCATCATTCAAAGGCTGATTTGTTAGGTGTAATTACATTCACAGCAGTTTGAAAGAATTGAGCTAAGCTGCCTGCCCTTCAGCTGCAAGCCTTGGTTTACAGTGCGCCCTATTAATATGCAACTGGGCAGACAGATGAAATGCCCTCAACAGGTCTTAGATGTCTTTAGCATCTTAGTCCACTAACTTTGTAAACATTGGTTAGTTCTGGGAGCAGCGACTGCTGTGCTGCACAAGTAATACTGCTCTGGGGGAAGGGGAATTGAGGCTCAGGACCCATCTGAGAGCCCAAAAGCCACCTGAACGGCTTCAGGGACTTGTCAGATATTTATCCTTTCCCATGGCTAATGGTCTGAGCTTGCAACAGTCTCCTCTGGCCAAGCAGAATTCACCACACACAGCCAGGCTGAGAGAGGAAGGGAGAAAAAAACCTCTGAAAAACTACCCCGGCAGTCTCGCTCAGCAGGGCTGGGACCTCTACGTCTTCAGACTAAATGACATCAGAGCAGGTGACTACACATGAGTGGTTTTTTTTTTTTTTTTTTTTTTTTAATAATAATCAAGACAGATGACAATACAGCTCCACTGCTGTCTCTCTCCTCCCACTGTATTTCCTCCTCTTCCTACACAGTATCGTATCTCTTTCATGTCCTACTCAAAGCAGCATTTCAAACCAAGAGCTGAAGTTAGAAATGGTTCATTAAAGGGAGGCTGTTCTCTCAGGCAGGATACAAAAATGGAGACGGTGAGACCTGCTACACAGGAGAGTTTTTCTATGCATGTATTTTATAAAAACTCGGCCAACCCTATCACTAGGGGTAAGATGCAGAACTGCTATTAATGTGATACCCGCAGTATTTTGAGCTTTGCTGCTTCCTAATTAAAGAAAAAAACAACTTCACAAATTCTCCAGAGCTGTGATAACCTCACCGCTGAGCTGACACACAGGCCAAGCAAATGAGGATGTTGCCCCAGAGCAGCAGAATCACCCGCCCCCACTTTCTGATGGATTTGATACCAGAACCTACTCCCATGCACCACCCGCATGAAATACCCCCTCGTCTCCTGTGGGAGCTGGTCAAGGGGAAACACACAGTGCAGCAAATATAGAGCTGTGTGCAGGTGGTCTGTCAGCAGACACCTCACATCTTTGAGACATTCTTCTTCCCTTGTGTCAAACACGGCTGAAAATGTTTCGTAAGTTACTAAGGATAAGGAAAGGCTGGGTGTGCAGTCATATCCCTGCCCTTTCCTCATGCATCCAATTTAAAATAAATAAATAAATAAATACATATACCTTACTTGACGTTGGAGGAGGAAAGAGCATTTTTTAAGTGACAAAACTACTAATACATAGAAAATGTCAAAGATTAATTACAGGGAATTAGTGGGCCAAAAACTGTGTGGAAGCAGATTTACATCTGTACAGCAGAGAGAACAGCTTAGTTATCAGGGCAGGGTTTGTCCTAAGGGGAGTGAAAACCAAAAAACTCCTAAAGATCAAGTCTCTGGCTCTCTGTAAGATTTAAGGATGAGAAAATTTCCTAAGTAACAAGCTATTTTTATGCCATCTATTTTAAACCTCTCTATTCATGAGATGATGATTCTTTTATTCATGCTCCTTCAATCTATTATACAGACCATACTTGCTGAGCTACTACATTTTAAGACCATGCAAACTGTAAATATTGGTTTGCATTAAAGACAGGTCTGAGTCACAGGGTATAGCATTTGCATCCAGACTCAAACTTTTCCAGGTTCATAGGTGTTTTGATTTAGGCCCATTTAAAGGCCTCAATTCTGCAAGACACAAAGCACTTTCAGCTCCCACTGAAGTCCAAGGCAGTTTAAAGCCCTCTGTACTCTGAAGGGTTGGGCACATAATTTAAAAATCTCTGTTTAAAAAAAAAAAACAAAAAAAACCCCAAAACAAAAACCAAAAAAAAAACCCCACACTCTCTTCAATGGTCCATTATTTAAGAGGCATGAATTTAATTACTTACTGTAACTAAGCTCAAGAAAGTTAGTCTTCTCACTTGGAAGGATACCAAATTTCCACGTCTGTATATAGGCACAATCACATACAGTGTGACCTTAACAAGATTTATGGCGTGGTTTATTAATTCTCTAAATTGGTTCCATAAATCTACACTAGCCCTCGCAATTTAGCTGAGTAAATGGTCTTTGATCTCTGCAGAAAGAAGAAACATACAAATCAGATTTCTTTCATAAAGGTACTGGGCCAAACTCTGCCCTCAGAGGCAGCTCCTCATCCATCTCTCAGCAGCAGGAACGCACGGCAGAATTTGGGATGCCACGTGCAAATATCATCCATGGTTAAAACAGTTTGGATTTCTAGGTGATGGGCATTTTGTCTGTGCTGTGCTGCTCATTTTGCAGTACTTAATAATTCCTGGGGAATCTGGAGATTTTCTCACGTAGGGAAAAAGTTAACTTTGCCTCATTTTGTTTACAGAAAGCTGTTAAAGGATAACACTGCCTACAAATATTTCACTCGCATTGGAACACCGTCATCATTTTAACAAAGATAATTTTAGTCAACATCTAGTCTGGAGGTTTAAGCAATGGACTGGCTGTTCATGCTCCACAGTAGACCAAACTCAGCTCTCTGGACTTGCACAGCTCTGTGCTGTGATACTCTACATATTATCTCACAGGGAGCTTTCACACAGCAGTTTTTCTCCTCACTTATAGAAAACCATACTGCGACTAGATGTGGCTTCATCCTGGCAAATTACTAAGTTAACATTGCTACTGCCACCTTTTAAAGCAAAATAAATCACAAGCAGTTCCACTAAGCTTCTAGAAATTTTCAACAACAAAAGCCAATCATTCTTCTAGAGCATGTAAGACACAGTGAACTCAAGAAAAATGTATCACACTCAGATATCTGAAATTTGTTTCATGTTGGTCAGGAAAAGGAGAGAAAATTAAAAGTGTATATTACTTTAATTTGTGTTTTGAAATTTTATATCAACGGTCAAATTAAGCCATGATGTGTCATTAAATAACATCTTTGCAAACTCATAAAACCCAAAAATTTTTCCACTGAGTTAAAATCAGAATTTGAAAAGACACATCTTTTGCATTTATATCACACTGAGCTTAGAAAGCAGCATCAGGTTTACTACCATGTCTGGGGAAAACGGATCAAATGCTATTGCTCTTCAGTTCAGACTTGTCCTCATTTATGTTTTTAACCTCCTCATAAAATTCAAATTTGAGGTTTGGTTAGTTTCTTTTTCAGTCTCAGTCCAAAAGCATTTTCAAACAGAAACTGAATTACCCCATAGGCTCATGAGTATATGAATGTAATTCTTTCCTGTACTTTCTGGTTTAACTTTGAGATGCAACAGTTCAGCCTTTTGTGTTGAAAACACAAAGCACAAAGAAACTAACCTGTTCTGCCTCTTTTTCAGATACCAAGGGGGTAAGTGGATTCTTATCAAACTGGATGTGAACAATTAATTCTAATAGCTGTCTTATTCTTTAATCAGTTTTTTAAAAAAATACACAAAAAATTCCTTCTTTAACTTCTGCAGTGTAACCCAGTACACAAGACGCAGTGCTTCCTTCTTGGAGTGTGCACCTCACGCAGATGCCAACTGGAGCCAGAAGACTGAAGACAAATCACAGGGGACAGTTTTGCTCCAGTCTCTGTTAAGTATGCTGAAAACAGGGGAGATGAACATGCAAGGAATAGATTTAGAAAATATCTAAAAAACCCCAGTTATGCTACAAGAAGACTTACCTCTGGAACACTGATCACACATACACTTCTTTTGATGACTCCTGAGCAAAAATTCATAAAATTTGAATGGACTTTTAAAGTTTACTGAAAAAAGAGAAGACTACAACACATCTCTGTCATGGTAGGAGTAGGATCTGAAGACTTTACCAGGCTATAAAACGTTAAGTGACAGCACAATATATACTGCAGGTAATATTTTACCAATCTCTGGGGCTGGGACACATTATACTGAAGCTGCAGAAGCTACTTGAGTGCTGGAGGAAAAAAGGTTTCGATAGCTAGATCCATGCAACCTGGCATCTCACAAGCTGTACTGGAGCCAAAGGCCCAGGATCTGTTGTTTATGTAGACTCCAATTCCTTCTTTATCCTATTCGTAAGAAAAACACTCCAGAAGAATTCCTGATACCATGATAACAGATTCTTTTCTTTGTTTGATCTGCATCTTATCAAGATGTGAAATCATCTTTGGTTTTCTCCCCTGGACTCTCTCCAACAAAACCACTTTCTTCAAAAGTAGTGCCCCAGCCTGAACACAATATGCTGCTGAGGCTGCATTAACACAAAATGCAGTAAAAAGTGTCCTTCACGTGTCTATGTTGTATACTGTTTAAAGTCAATTTTATTCACTATTAAAACAACAAGAAACAGCACATATTTCTTTTGAGACTTCTCCACGTACCATGATTTCTCAAGTCTCTGAATCAGAGACAGTTCCTTTATCTAGAGGTGCTCCAAATCCAAAACACAGCTTTACTCTTTATAAATGAAATTTGCCATATCTGTTAAAATTTTATTCCTGTGTGCATTATAGTTGTTTCCCCATCTACATTTTCCTTTTCATCTATTGACAGTAAATTTCATCTGCCACTCTAGCATGCTGTCACTCACTGCTGTGAGATTCTTCTGCAACTCTTTATGCCTAAGTTTTGATTTCATTACCCAGAATAATTTTATATCACCAAATGCTCTCATTATTCAGTCTAATATCTAAGTTCATTTATTAATATGTTGAACAGCATAGATACCAGCTGGATATTACTAAGTTCCCTTT